>PVKE010006694.1:0-53362 GCA_004027555.1 Craseonycteris thonglongyai | reverse complement strand
CTGGGTTCATGCAGAAGCCCTCATCTCTGCCATCGTGGCTGCTCTGTACATGAATGCATTGTATGAGCACTGGGTAGAAGAGGCTGGAGGCTGGCTGACGTCTACTAGCTGACGCCTCTTCTGCAGTCTATGCTATCTAGTGATACCTACCTACACAGGCCCATCCAAGCGCCTCCTCCCCAGACATCCCTGGCTCTGATCTTCCAATTATTCTCTTCTCAGACTCTGGCTGACCAACCAGGCCAGTCGTCAGATGCTCTGCATCTAAGGACCACTCCAGATACCAACTGTTTCAGGTTCAGTGCCCTGGAAACTAGACTCTGAGATAAAGAGTTGCATGTAGAAAGTTTATTTTGGAGTGCATTCAGTAGAATGCAGCTTTAAACAATTGAAGGAAACAAGAGTGGGGAGAATGACAGATTGAAGCAAGGGGGCTAGATATTTTCATCCCCACATCAGTTTGTCATTAGTTACAGGCTGCTCCAGGCAGGAAGCCATAATTTTGGATGAGACCCACCTTTAGCTGAGAGCAATTTCTCGTGAGGGACATTGTTAAGAAACAATGTTTTCAGGAGACAGGAGGTGGTTATGTTAGTTCTGAAGAAGCAATGTAGGCAGTGCACAATAATACCCATCACAGTGTTAGACCATCACTTTGTTCTAATTTAGATTTGAGTTTTAGTTACTGCTGTGTAAGCACTTAGTAGCTTAAACAGCAACAAACATTTATGGTCTCACAGTTAGACCAGGAGCTTGGGAGCAGCTTCATGGGTGGTCCTGGTTCAGGCTCTCTCATCAGGTTGTCGTGAAGATGTTGGTTGAGTCTGTAGTCATCTGAAGGCTTGACTGGGGCTGGAGAATCCACTTTCAAGACGGCTCACTCATGTCACTAGCGAGCGGATGGAAGCAACACGCCTCAATGCCTGATGCTACAAAAGTCCTCACAACAGGGCAGCAGGGTAAATGATCCCCAAAGTAGACACCACAATTTCTTTTATGACCCAACCTCAAAAGATACACACTGTCATTTCTATAAATCCCATTGGTTATGCATACCAGTTGTATTCACTGTGGGTAAAGACTACATAAGGGCATAAATACCACAAGGCAAAGACCACTGAGGTCAACTTGGAGACTAGCTACCACAAAGAGGTTTCACAGATCTAGAAGTGTTAGGCCAAATGCCCTTCTATCAAATGTGCAGGTTATTTTAATATTTGAGTCAGTGTCTGAGGGAGGGCTAAGGACCTATAAATATCCAGAATTTGAGGGTGGTTGAAATTCATCCTCCTTGAGGACCATTACTTCTCCCACTACTACATTGTTTAATAAAGTACATGTAACTATGTTTTAAAAAGCAACCCATCACTGCAATAATCTATTACAACAAATTATGCCACAATTTAAATATATTATTTATTGTCCTAAAAATAGGTTGTAAAATCATATCACTATGCTCTAAAAACTGTGCCATTAAATTGCAATTTTTAATTGAGAACTTCTCATATTTTCTAGAATTCCATAGGAAAGCTTATATGTCATGTTGGCGCTCTAATACTAAATGGTGATTTTATGATTACTTTCCAAGTAATATTTTATTCAAGACAAGACATCTAAATGTATGATTAGTAATTATATTATACTCATAACAATTATTAATGTCTGTTACCTAGAAATCTGAAGTAGAGAGCTAAATATGGCTTGAGGGACTGCAAAGACAGAAAAATATGTGGTTTCTCCTCTTAAAGACATTTGTATCTTATGAGAAAAAGAACACAAACTCATATAAGCCCAAAAGAAGAGACGTATCAACCAAACCAGGAACTTTTTATCATAGCAAAATTCTTTCAGGCTTCCATCTCTCAGCAAACACTTTCTAACCGAGGGGGAAAAACAATTTTGAAAATAGAAGACCAAATCCCTTCTGCTAGTATCATGTCAGGGACGGAATGGAAGAGGGGAGAGCAGGGATCAGTCCTTACTCTGCCCACCACCTTAGTGGCCTGAAGGAGTCAACGCCACCTATAAATAGAATGTTGCCTCCAAGACGCCCTCTCTACCCACCAGATCACACCACATCCCCTTGACTAAGGGATGCCCTTTTGCCCAAGGCTGTAATTCATTTCCATGACTACCAAGAAGGCCAGAACAAACACATTTCTCCCAACAGGAGCTCCATTTACTTTGAAGATAGAAAGAGCAATATCTTTTGTGGAGAATGTGCAATTGGTTTAGAAGCACTGTACTCAGTTCTCATAGGACAAGTCTGTGTGACCTGAACTTAGTTAATATCCTGGACTTGGAATCAAGACGAATGATGTTTTTCATTGATTCACTTATTCATGCAACATATTTATTACTCATGCAGGTACTGTGTTATGTAAGGAGAGGACAGAGCTTAAAAGAATAAATAAGAGTCTATGTCTGAAGGAATTCAGACAAAAGCAATAAAAATTCATTAACTTAGTGATGGAAATAATGCACTGAGCTTTGGGAGAAAACCTCACAAATTGGCAAAGATGGGAAAAAGAACTGCTCTAAGCAAAGGAAATGTTTTAGAAAACATAGAAACCAGAAGGAGCATAATTTGTTCAGTTAATTAACGCTAGCTGGAGTTTAAAGAGTTTGTGGGGAAGAGGTAAGAGATGAAGCTGACATGAGTCTGCCTAGGAGTCAGAATTTATTCTGAAGTTGAGAGCTTCTGAAGTACCTTAAGTAGAATGAAATGATTATATTTGTGTAAAAAATCACTCTGGGAACAGCGAAGAAGGACAAGAATGGATCAGAACAGATCCCCAGGGAACTCCCACATTTATGAGGGAAGCAGAGCCAAGAGGAAGGCCGAGAAGGAGAGGCCAAAGAATGCCGAGAAAATCAAAGAATGAGTGGTTTTGTGGACTGGGATTGTGTTTTAAGGAATAGGGAGAGACAAGAGTGCCCAATGCCACAGGGAGGTCAAGAAAGGCAAGGATTAAAGCACAGGCCTTCAATTTGCAACCAGAAAGGAGCAGGAGCCCATTGGTGGCAGTACTGTCTGTGAAGAGGGAGGGGTACACTGCAGGGCAAGGAGGAAACGGGAGGGGGCAAGAGGACATGGGGCGTGGTACTTTTCCTAAAATCCTGCCCCTGAAGTAGTTAAGGTCCCTTGTTAGAGGAATGTGTAATTGAAGGGTTTTCTTCTCTTTTTCTGACGGTGGGGGGATTTGAGTTTATTTGTATGTGAGTGGAAGATACAAGAAAGAATAGGGGTGATTAAAGGAGCAAATTCTTGAAGATGTAGAAAGATATGGAATCTAGACCACACGCTGGAGGACTTTGCTTGAACTGGAGAGAAGACACTTCCTCCATTGTCTCAGGAGAGCCCTGGGGAAGATGGGAGGTGCTGAAGTGGAGGGGTTTCCCTGAGAGTCTTGTCCTAGTGTCTGTCAAGTAAAAGATGAAATCGCAGCTTGGAGCAGAGGGGAAGCTGTTGGTGGGCTTGAAGAGGTGGAGACAGGTAGAAAAGTTTGAAATAGGCACTGTAGAGAATGGAAGACAGAGGTTGCCCACGTAAACTTGGGAGAATTCTTGTGTTACAGTGAGGGCTCCTCTCCTCTGACACAGGAAGGAGAGAGGGAAGGAGAGAGAAAGTCCGACACTGCTGGACTCGGATGTTCGGCAACGCATTTCACTTCCCTGGCTTCCCTCTTCCTTGTGTGAGTTGCCTCTGAGGTTTTGCTCTCAAGTCTGTTTCTTTTCTTACTCCTCAAAAAAAATAAATAAATAAATAAGAAGTAACTATACATCAACTAACTGGCAGTGTGTCATAACTGAGGTGAGATGACACTTCCTCCCTATGTGCCTGAAAAAACAAAGTGATTCAACTGCTGGTGTATGAATTAGAGTCCAGTTTACTGCCATGAAAACAGAGTTTATTGTAGCATCTTTATATATTTAAACCTTTGGTGACAACAACTCTTGGAAAGTTTCCAGAGCAAAGAGCTGTGAGGCCCCCAATCTACTGCAATATTTGTTTTTGGAACACATTAGAAAGTTTCATTCCATTGAACAAATATTTCTAAAACACTGTCTGCACCTACAACTGTCTTGTAAAATCTAGATAAAAATGCTCCAGTTTTGTCTGAGACACAAATAACAACTCTATGTCATTCCGTAGCTCATTGGTAAAAAATTTTATAACCACAGTCATGGTATAATTCTCAAAATTTTACTTTTGACCACTTTTCCTTTCAAAATTCTTCCATGATTAAAAAAACAAAACAAAAACAAACAAAAAATAAAACCCCAGCCCTCTGCTAGCTAATACTGCTCCCTCTGACTAACAACCGGAGGAATGAAATCGGTGTGTGTGTGTGTGTGTGTGTGTGTGTGTGTGTGTGTATGGGGTGTGTGTGAAATCAATGCATGAAAATGGAGAAAAAAATAATAAACTCAAATCCCCAAATCATTTATTTCTCAAAAATAAAACTTGTGTCCCTTTAGCCTTGCTTATATTTTGGGAACCATGAAATTCTGGGCAGCGATGGCTTTTTTTTTTTTTTTACGTGATGCATGAGCAACTCCCTCTGAGAACTCAGGGAAGCACCACAGCCTGATTCATGCACTTGGGGAACCCAACTCCCCAACATGCGTTGTGCAGCCAGCACTTCCTCATTTTATTTATAATAAAAGAAGCAGCATGCATCTCGCACCCACTGGGCAGCAACGCTGCTGACTCCAACCTAAGGACAGGATTTGAGAATGATAACGGGTTCTATTGCTGAAGGTTTACATTCTTTCAAAATATTTTACAGTATACTAGTGACCACACCTCATATCCTCTATTTAATCATTTGTTGGGTTCACTGTGTGTCTCCTTATGACACTGTAAGTACCAAGAAGATGGGATGAGGTCTCTTTTCTTGACTCCTGTTTCTTCAGCACCTCAAACAGTACCTGGCATGTATACCGGTAGGTGCTCAGTAAGTATTTGCTGAATTCATTAAATGAGAACTCAATTTAGAGATCTTATGTTGACTCTCCATCATCCTACATTGCCTGAGGTGTGAGGAATATGAAGATGGGTGAGGGCTTTGATTCCTGAACACCTGAAAACAATGAAGTTCCCAACTTATATGGTAGATGGGGTTTTCTCTTCCTTGAGAGTCATGAATAAAAAGTGTGTGCTTTGTTATAATCCCTGTCTGTTCCAACTGAGGCAGAAGAGACTGCAGGTAGATGTTCATGTCACTCTTAAGGGATGAATGACTGGTGTTCTGGATCATGTCAGTAGTGTCACAGAATCATATATTTACAGGCTAAAAGATGATATATCTAGGCCAATTTTCCCAATAATAGAGTCTTTTGAGTTACTTTTTAATAGAGGTAGCCTAAGGGATCCATATATTACTTCCAAAATCAAACCATGCTGGCTCTTATTATGAAAATCATATACCTTATTTTTCAAATGGGATCCTTAGAGATTGAAAGAAGAAGCTCTTAATAATTAAAAGGCATAAATTGGGACCATTCTGGAAAAACCAAAAGTGATATATGATTACTCCATGAGTGGAAATGATTTACAGAATTTTTAGAAACATGGAGTCCATGGAGAAAAACATTTTAAACAGACAGAAGGTTTTGAGTAATCCTCTTCTGCTGCTATCAAACACAGTTTTTCATAAATTATGCCAAATTGGAAAGATGAATTCTCAGTCACTGTTGGTCAACATGAACATTCTTTTAAGAATTTACAACACATCAGGGCCACCTATTCAGACTTTGTCAGGCTGGATCCTTCCACAGCACTTGCTTGCTCTCAAACAATCTTTTAGTAACAAGCTACCGCAAAGACCTCCTGCTTATGTTATCTGAACATTAGATGTAAATAACTCTGAATTTTGCGATGGTAGAGTGCTCCTTTCACAGGTGTTTTGATGTGAAGAAAGTAGTTACCAGGCACGCCAATGCCACAAACAATGTGGAGAACGTGGGAATTGCCTTGTGCTGGGACAATCGGTACCCAGGAGGCACACATGGCAAGAAGAACTTGCTGGTTGAATGCATGCAGACTTCAAGACTGACAGGGCCCAAAGGGCCCCTCAGGATGGGCAGGTGCAACCCCACACCATATGAATGACAGAACTAGGGAGCAGCTTCTTCTTGTCAAGACAGATCTCGGAGAAGATGGAACAATGTGTCTCCACACATCACTTTTGGTTTTAGTAAAGTCTGTGACTCTTTCATCTGATATGACTCCTTCCCCAAAGCAAGAACTATTCCTATCTTCCAGATCTCTTTCAATGCAGTAATTTGAGTAAGGCACTAAAGAAAAATGCATTTAAGATCTCTTTCAACTGAAGTCTCCTGCTAGGCAGGTGAAGCCAGCACACCACATTTTTATTCAAGTTTCAACAAGCAGCTAAACACTGAATCTTACATCCACCTCATTTTACATAGTGGGTTTCAGAAAAGTTTAAGGAGCATTGAACTATCTTACAAGGTTAAGGGAGTTCCTTATTTAAAAGATCCCTGCAGAAATCTTTTTATAAAAGAAAGAATTCCTTACCGTCCCCTTCACTTTCTTTCTTCGATGTTCTGAAAGTTATATTTTCAGATATCAGTACTATGCAAAGTGAAGAATATCTGTACTTTTTCTAAGTCTGAAATTTACACTCAAAAATTATTCGTGATATGCCAGAGGCTGTGGAGGTATTTCTTTTTTCTATACAGACTCTAAAGTTTGTCTTCTTCCCTTCAGGCCACCTCCTCACACACTCGATTCAAATGGAAGACTGACTTTCTCAGAGGGCAAGATGATTATTCCAAAATTAGTGCAGGAATGATCATTTTTGTTTTGTGCCTTCTCTCTAGATCTTAGCTTCTGAGGGCGTATGTCTGAGAACTGGACTTTGCTTGATCAATCACAAACTGAAAGTACATTTTCATCCTGTCATAGACCAATAGCTTACTCCTGCCAACAGAAATGGCCCCTGATCTTTTTTAAAATAGAAACATAGAAATTAAAATCATGTGGCCTCCTTCTGTAGAGTTTTTAAGTGCAGCCAAGAAGAAACAGGCTTCATACTCAAGGGGAGTGTCACCTCCAGAAACACAACCTCTCACTCAAAAGTATCTGGTACTCATTTGGCAATAAACTAGCAATTGTAAGCAAGTCCAGCAAATGATAGTGGCTTCTCATTTTACATTCTTCATACTATTTTCTGACAGATCTGGTCCAGGAATTTCTCCCAGCTCGTGTGAACCAGGGCCATGTGGGCTCCTGTGTTTGCTTATAATCTGAAGTGCATTTCTTCCCTCTTCTCTTTCTCTCTCCTTTCCTTCTTTCTTTCTCTCCCTATCCCTCTGTTCGTTTGTTGTTTTTTTTTAAGAGAAAATTATGGTAATAGGCAATAAATGGAAAGGAACTACAGTTCTCAGAAAACTTTGTTAGTGATGTGGCAATATGAGAATTTGCCAAATTCTCTGGAGGCCAAATGATGCCAAAGTTTATTTTATTTTCTCTGGATAAAAATACCTAAAAAGCAAAGAACAGATCCCTTCTACATGAGGTGTGATAATATCTGTTGTGGGAGGTTATATTGTCCCAGGAGCTGTTAATAGCCATCCTTCAACCAAAAGACTCATAGGATACAGCCAGTTTCATGGAAGATAAAGCAGAGAGAAAGAAACCAGGTCCGTTTTGATATCCTTAAGTCACTGGATTGAACCTCACTTGAGACCAAACCAACAACTAGAGTTTTGGGGTATGTTGCATCAATAAATTCCTTTCATTGTTTAAGCTGAGCTGAGTTAAAGTTTCTGGTATACACAACCCAAATATTATTACTTTGGATAAACCACATCTTTGACTAAAGGAACCAATGGGAGATGAAGTGGGATAAACACACACACACACACACACACACACACACGATCACAGCACTTGATCACTGCTCAGTGAATTATAGCTTTCTTTGGAGGATACACAATGAGTAACACATACCCTTAACTTGGTTGTCTGTGAAATAAAAGCAATGCATCTATAACTGTTAGCAAATAATATACAGATGCATTCAATAGCACAAAATGTACTGCTTTCAGAGGACCAATGAGTGAGGATGAGAGCCTTCCATGGGAGGAGGTGAGATTTAGGCAAGAACATGCAGGAGTCAGATGGATGAAGGACATAAGTGAGTGGAGCAAGTGAGCTGAGAAGTTCTGGACTCTAAGTCAGCTTCACAGCATTGCGACCTTCACGTCCATGACCCTTGTCAGTTTGGCTTTACGTAGTGTTCACCAGTTTCTGGTGATGTGATAATAATGAACTGAAACTGACCCTCTTGACGAAGAAAACCAATATGGGTTCTCTCTGGGTGCACTCCATCACTTTCCCCTGTGCAAAAGTCTGGGTAGAATTCGGCTGTCTGGTCTCCTCCCTTCGAGTTGCCTGCATAATTTCTGCCTCTGAGTTACAGGAAATTTCTTTCTGAAAAGCCATTTGGAGACAGATGGTAACATAATGCTCTTGAACATTCCACTCTAACAATCGATAAAGGCAGCACTCACTGCAGAAATAATCAAACACAGGATGGAATCTAATATGCACAAAGCTGATATTTTAACTAAATCCAAGCAGCTCACTGACTGTGCTCAAAGCTGTGGCCTGGCCTGTTTTCCTGCCTTTGTCTTACATTTTAATATACTTTTAAGGTCAAGCTTTTGGAAGTAGCTTATAAGTTATTTTATTCTATTTTAGTTGTTCAAGGTTGCAACCAAGGTCACATCTACATAAAAATAAGCATGCTGGCAACCAGCAAAGAAAATGTTATTCTAGGAAGAAATAAAATGGCAATTGTGACCCTGAATCCCTTGCCACACCCTCCTTGCGTTCTCCTTTTGACTCCTTAAGGAAGAAGGCTGAAAGCTCATGGCCCGTATGTGCCAAGCAATCAGAACTGCTTTCTTGGGGAAGTTAGCTTTTCTAAGTAAAAAGAACCTGCCCCTTCCCAGTCACCAATAGGGCAGGGGATAGGAGATAGTGTGGGGATATCCTTTTTATTCTGTAATCCAGGTTAGGAGCAAAATGTAAAACAGTGTTTCTCATTCTCTTTCTCTCCGCAATCACATTCACCTTCCCTTTCTGGAACCATTCTCTGTGGATGTGTCTCAATCATCAGATCACCATTCTGAGCTTGGGCTTCGAATCCACATTTGAAGGATGCTTAATGCATCTTAAATAGTAATGAGTCATAAACAACAACATCCTCTGCAAAGATTTAAAGAAAATTATTCTCGCTACAATCATTGTTTTAATCTTTGGAAAAGGTAAAAGATCTGTATTATAGAAGCTAAAGAAATGGGATCCTTTAAATATTCCACAGCTGAGGGCAGCATTCATAAAATTGGTAGGTAAAGGAATTTAGGAGTTGCCTTAAAGTGAAATTTGGTGTCACGAAGATTTATTAAATGGATGTTACTCTTCTCCTGACCTTGTCCAACCCAGTACCACCACCTACATATTCATATAATTATAGAGTTGGAAGAGGCAGTAACTTCAGATCCTTATCTCTCTCAACTTGGGTCAGGGAAGTTCAAGAAGGTAATGATAGGTCAAGAATTTATTCTCTTGGGAGTAGATTTATAAGGTAAGTGTCATTTGTCCCAGGTTATTGAAGGGCCAGTATATCATCTGAAGCTATTAAAGACCCAAGAGTGATCCAGTTAAGGGGACTCCTAAATTCTTACTATAGTTAACCAGGAATATGATACAGTGGATTATTACTCAACAATAAAATGGAATAAACTTGATACCCAGTAGTACATCATTGATGAATCACAAAAGTAATAATGCTCAATGAAAGAAGCCAGATAACAGTACATATTGTATGATTCCATTTACATAAATTTCCGGAAAATGCAAACTAATCTATAGTGACAGAAAACAGATCAGTGGTTGTCTTGGGGAGGGAGGGCATGAGAGGAGGGGAGGAGGAGAGGAGGGAGGAGAGGAAGGAGGAGGAGAGGGAGGCATTACAGTGGGGCCTGTGGAAACTTTGGATTGAATTATATGATCATTATATTAATCGTGGTGATGGTTTCACTGATATATTTATACCTCAAAATATATCAAATCATATACTTTAAATACGTGCACTTCATTGTATGCTACCTCAATAAAGTGTTTTTAAAACCCAGAGACAGAATAATAGATAACAGGGGATGGGGGAATTCACCGGGAGAGAAAAAAGGGCAATGGATGAAACATTTCTCCTAGGGAGCCCAGACACTTATTGGTGGGCACTCTCTTCCAATTTCTACTTGGGGCCTCAAGATTGAGTTCTTGTCCCACTACTTTAATTTGTACCTGTAGAAAAGAATGATTCCTAAACAACAGCCTGTGGTTTATGTGATACCGGTAACCTTTTTTACTAACCTATTTCAACAGCAAAGGTAATTCTTATTTTTGGATAGATCATCATCACCTACACATTATCTACACATTAATAACACCTTCTTTCTGGATACTCAATGCTCTTTATTGGTTGTTGTAAGAGAAAAGTTTGCCCAGTTTTCAGTACTCAAATAATACATGTAACTTGTAGAAAAACCGGAATATCTGGATAGTTGACTTGGTTCCTCCAAAAAAAACTCTGTCAGGGAAGACAAATATGAAGACAGATGGGAGATATGTAGTACAAGAGAGGCCTTTGGTGAGATCCTTATCAATCAAATCAATTGCAAATTGATTTCTTTGGGGCAATGAGGAGCTTTTAGGCAAAAGTGTATGGGAGAAGATGCTAGAAAATGTTGTGAGTGGGAAAAGGCATGGCTATACACGAAAATATCTACAATGCTTAGATATATATATAAAAGTATAAGAGAAGGTATGACTGGGGTCTGAGATTTGCTCTAAAATACTTCAGTAGAGAAATGTCGGCAGGAGACATGGGGCAACTGTGGCAAAACTCTTGATAATTGTTCAACCTGGGTGATGCCATATAGGGTTCAGGATACTATTCTTTTCACTTTGTTATATATTTGCTTTTTCATAATGAAAAGTGTTTAAAGACTTTTTTAAAGATTTATTTTATTGAACCGAACTGGGGGGGTCACACCCCAGTTCAGCATAGGCGGGGGTCTGGGATTCTATCCTCGAACCCCGGGGCTGCAAAGCACGTGCTTAACCCATTGAGCCATCCCAGCACCCCTTAAAGACTTTTTTAAAAAGTACTTATCACGTTGAAAAAGCAGAGGAAATCAGTGGTGACCAAAGAGGAAAGGGAACAACTGAGCTGCCAATTAGAAGATGGGGCAGGGGGAGTGAGGAGACCATTGGAGCCTGTGGAGATACCGCAGTTCTATTTCTAGCATTGACTCAGCCAGACTGAGTAACCTTGGAGAAGTCCCTTACTCAAGTAAACTTGGGGTAAGTGCTCAGCCTTCCAGGTTTGTGTAAGCCGAGGGTTAAAGGCTTTCTCTGCAGCCCTAGTGAATGGGTTAAGCTACTCAAGGGCCTCAATTTCTCCTAAGTGTCTTTATGAGCTACGATGGTTCTACCCTATCAAAACTACTCCTAGGTCAGATGACAGATGGGCAGCCCCCCACATTCTGCTCCTGAGCTTGACATTTGAAGGACACAATCTCAGAAAAGGGCAGCTTTCTCTGAGTTTTTTGAAGTTAGATATTCGTCTCTCTGTGTTGGGGATCATTAGTTCTTAGGGCTTCACCCCACCCCCACTCTCTGTAGCACCGCAGACAAGAACCAGGCGACAAGAAAATGTGAGCTGACCCCAAACAAGCTCTCCCTCTACATTTACAGGGCAAACCATGACTTTTCTCAAGGCCCACAAATTATAGGGAAGCAAAGGGTGGAAAAATCCAGAAAAAAAGAAAGAAACCTAACCATACCATCCATAAAAATATGCCAGATGGGAGGGGAAGATGCCTGTAATTTTACTAGCTTTCAAATACATTTATTTAGTTCAGTCATTTATGAAACAAAACCCAGAAATTCCAGGCATGTCTCCTAAACAAAAGAACCACTAATGTTTGCTTCTCTGGTCAGCATGTGAAAGTTGGTTGAAACCCAAACATTAGACATAGGTTCTTAAGGAAGGTCTCTGACAGGCCAGAGCTCAGATATAGAGGGCCTGCCACATGCTTTCTTACCTAGCTGTCAAACTATGAGTCCAACCCAGAGTTACCAACAACTGGGGAAATATTCAGAAGATATTCTTCCTACCTATCTCAAGGGGAAACTTCCTCCAGACCAGTCACCAGAAGAGTCAAAGATAATTATTCAAACCAAGGCTCTGTTAAGATTTTCTAATTGACTTGAGCCCACATCCCCCCAAGAAATCTCGGTTGAGACTATGTAGATTTCACAATGTTATCAGTCATCAGCAGATTTCAACCTTCCTTGAAAGTGCTTCCAATTGTTTCAGTGGCTAAAGCGACCTAAATCAACACTGGATATAGCAAAGAAAACAAACCACTTATAAACGTTCCCATACCTGCCAAAACTGGAAAGCTATAAATAGGGGGTAGCAAACACTGTTCAAAAATATTTCTCGGGGAGAAAACAGGCGGAAAAGAGTAGATAATTTTCAAAGGATTAAAGTTTTAATTTTTTTAAGTTAGTTCATTTTGCAACTTGGAATTTCTGGAACCATAAGAAAGAGAGAGGGGAAAACATAACTCAGCGTTGATATTATGTTGCCTACACACATAAGAATGCTAAAATATTGTCAGCTTGATTGAAGCAATTATATTGTATGCAGTGTTGACAGTGTTTCAAGTTTTTTGTCATTCCTCCTATTCTAAGAGAAGGCAGTGTTTTTTTCGATACCATTAGGCCTTTTGTACTTTCTAAAACACAGGTTCTTTTCTCCTCAGAGCTGTTTGTCAAAGTCATCTAATAACTGAACCAGAACTCAGGTTCAAATCTATAGCCATTTCTAACTTTGAATTCCTCAACTATCTCTTTAGCCATGCAGTTTGTTATTGCTTGTTTTTCAAACATTTAACTCTGTGGTCAAGGGCTCATTATTACTCTTCTAAGGAACAAAAATCTTTTAACAATTGAATTTGAATCTTGCTTCTGCTTTACTAGCTGTGGAACCCAAGGCAAGTCCTTAAACTCTACCTGCCTTGATTATTCCAGAAGTGTCCTTTGTGGTGTGCTTCTTAGAACCTTATGATGATTGGTTCTGGTTACTGAGTCAAAGACTGAAAATAAATCTATTTAGAAAAAAAGTCTGAAGAAATAAAATTATGTCTTTAGTGTGCATAATCCTATCATACTACATAATTTCATCTGTAAAATGAAATGAAATGAATTACATGTGTATATGTATGTGAAGTGCTTAACATAACGTGTGGCAATATAAGTATTTGATAAATGCTACGCTTATTTTTTATGATAGTTTCTGACTAGAATTATATAGATCATTTCCTAGATTTCAAAGGGCTTCATTTATATGTATATATATAAATATAAATTATAATAAATGCATGCTCATATAAATGATACCATTCTTCCAAAGTACAGTTTAATCCCAGAATGCTGGGAAAGCCATGATCTTCCTCTTAGCCTTGGTGACCCTACTTGAAAACAGATGCTGTGTTCCTCTGTCACTAGTGCCCTCCTTTCTGTTTGCAATATGAAACTTTCCATTTTGGTTTCTACCCCAGGAAGGAGGAGAAGACCCACAAGACCATGAGTATTCAGAGCCCAGTGTTAAGTGCTGAGGTGGCTCTGGCCTTTATGTGCAAACACTTTGACCTTGCTGACATCACTGAAAGACTCATCACTATCTAGAATACTTGTCAAAATTAAGAAGAAATGCATCAGGATTAAGGACTGTCTATGAACCCTAGCATGTTGAGCTGTTTCGTCTCTTTTGAAGGGCATTAAAAAAAAAAGCCATTGTTTAATTTATGTAAGAATTACATTGTGTGTGGTCCACACACATCTCTATGCACTATGTATGTGTAGTTTTTAATGTGGTTTTTCTTTTCATTCTCTCTTATCTCAAGGTCTCTATATAGTCTGGAAAAGCATGTTAGGAGGTTTTGCTGTCATTGATACACTGCTTTTTTAGAGGAGATAGATAAGAAGATGTATCCGGGTCATCGGAGAAGCAGATGCTGAGATGAGACTGAACGTACAAGGATTTAACAAGGGAAATGCCTGAGAGGGAGCATATGGAAAGGGGTGGTGTGGCTGGGAGTGAATGAAAGCCTGACCCTAAATAGAGGAAAGAGGGACAGAAGGGTGAGTAGATGCCTCCTGGATTGTCCTGCAGTCTACAGAGGTTCATCCAGATGGTCAGAAAGTCCTTGGGTGAGAGTCAGCTGTCATAGGAGTCCTATGTCACCCAGGAACAGGTCAGCCTTGGTATCCCTGCTGTGTGTAGGCACTGGCTGGGACCAGCCTGAATAAGGTATGACCTCAGTGTAATCAGGGGATGGATCTCAGATAGCAGCAGCTGGGTCAGTTTTGCTCCCTGTTGTTGGAGGTCTGTAAGGTGGATTCTTGTGGCCACCTCAAGAAAGATGGTGACTAAATGGCCCAGGATCTCTTACAAAGACCTCAGGCAGCTGGAGAAGTCAGAGAGGCTGCTTAGGAAAAAGAGGGGCTGAATCCTCTTCAGGTCTACACACACACACACATGTAAACACATGCTAAGAACATGGGCACCCACACATTATGGGCGATGTACATATCTACATATTTTGAAAAGCACAGGTAGATACCTGTCTATAAAATAGTGTTTAGCAGAGGAAGTCCCCCATTTCTGTGGGCTGGGTAGGCTGGCCTGGGGCCCTCTTGTCATGCTGACCTGGTTATTTGCAGACAGCTCCTAAGCAGAAGGTTTGCTTTGTATTTTCCCTGAACAGGAAGAATGTCTTAGTAGTGAATTTGGTTGAGGAGTTAAGGAAGAGAGAGAAGAGAAGAAAAGGAAAAAAAAGGCAGAGACCAAGAGAAAACCAGAGTTTCTGATTTATGTTGCAGGCCTCAGTTCTGTGCTCTGTCTAAAGCAGAGAAAGACTCTGGAAAGTTCTAGTTAGCTCTATAATAATCCCCCCAATATGGGGTGACATTGGCAGCTTGGGGACAGAAACTTCCTAAATTAGTTAAATTAGTTAAGTCAATGAGACGGGTCTGAGGAGGTTGGTGGGGTCTTAGTGGAACAATTTCAGTGACAGGTCCTTTTGGCTCTGGAATCCAGCTGGTTGTGTCACCTCACAGGAGGCACAGTTAAGTGGAAGGAATACCTTCCACAGGGGTAGAAGCTGGGTAAACTGAGGATCCAGGCTGAGCTGGAAGGGAACAGCCCAGACTGGAAATAACAATACACCAGCAATGCCCTGCTCCAGCAGGGGTTTGAGGAGGACCTTGAAATTCATTTCAACAGTTATAGACAAACTACTAATCTCCACGCCAGGCACTGAGAATGGAAATCATTGTGAGCAGAAACAGAGGTACTCCTTCACACATAGAGATACATTGTATTTGGGGAGACAGCCATCAATAAAATAACTCACAAATAAGTGTACAGTTGTTGACTCTGGTAAGTGCTCTGGAGGGAGAGAAGTATTGGAGCCATGGAAGGGCACAGTGGAGAGATTTGGTATTCCCGACAGACAGGGGGCCCTGAGGAAATGACTGCTAGCTGAGCTCTGAAGTGTCAGCCAGCCTTAAACCTGCACGGAAGAGAGTTCAGAGTGTGCCTGCAGAGAAAGCACATTTGTACCTGCCCACACAAGGGCCACACCAGGAGCACACAGCTCAGGTGACCAAGGAGACTGCACCATTGAGCCCCACAGGACACCTGCTACATAAGGCGGCTCTACTATGATGGAGAGACATAGCAGCACTACCTCGTACATAAAAACAAACACAAGGAGGTGGAAAAAATGGGAAAATCAAGAAACATATACCAAATTAAAGAGCAGGGCAAAGCTCTAGAAAAAGAACTAAACAACATGGAGACAAGGTAGCTACCAGATGTAGGATTCAAAACACTGCTTATAAGGATGCTTAGTGATCTCAGGGAGAACTTCAGCAAAAAGATAGAAAACACAGAACAGAACCAGTCAGAAATAAAGACTACAATAATTGAAATGAAAACTACATTAGAGGGGATCAACAATAGATGAGATAAAACAGAGGATGAAATGAGCAATTCAGAAGATAAGGTAACAAAAACCACCCAATCAGAACAGTATAACAAAAGAAAAAAAAAAATGAGGATAGTTTAAAGTGCCTCTGGGACAATATCAAGCTTACCAACATTTGCATTATAGTGGTACCAGAGGTAGAAGAGACAAAGCAAGAATTGAAAACCTATTTGAAGAAATAATGATGGAAAATTTTCTTAAACCAGTGAAGGAAATAAATATGTAGCCCAGGAAATGCAGAGAGTCCCAAACAAGATAAGCCCAAACAGGCCTACACCAAGACATGTTATAATTAAAATGCCAAAGGTAACACCTTAAAATATTAAAAAAAAAAAAAAATGCCAAAGGTTAAAGACAAAGAGAGAATCTCCAAAGCAGTCGGAGACAAGCAGTTAGTACCTACAAGAGAGCTCCCAGAAGACTGTCAGCTGACTGCTCAACAGAAACCTCGCATGCCAGAAGGGATTGGCAGAAAATAGTCAAAATGATGAAAAGCAAGGACCTACAATCAAAATTGTTCTACCCAGCAAACCTATCATTTAGAATTGAGGGACAGATAAAGAAGTTCTTTACCACCAAACCAGTATTACAAGGAATGTTAAAGGGCCTTCTTTAACACACACACAGAATAAAAAATATTAATAATAAAATGGCAATAACTACATATCTATCAACAATCACTTTAAATGTAAATGGATTAAATGCTCCAATCAAAAAATAGGGTGACTGAACAGATAAGAAAGCAAGATCATCACATATCCTGCCTACAAGAGACTCACTTCAGATTGAAAGACACATACAGATTGAAAGTAAAGGGATGGGAAAGGTATTCATGAAAATAGAAACAAACAAAAAAGTAGCAATATTATACTTATACCAGACAAAATAGACCTTAAAACAAAGGCTATAACAGAAGACAAAGAAGGACCCAGTAATCTGACTTCTGGGTATTTATCTGAAGAAACCCAAAATGCTAGTTCGAGGGGATGTATGCATCCGTATGTTCATCGAAGCACTATTTACAATGGCCAAGATGTGGAGGCAGCCTGGTTGTCTGTCCATGGATGAATGCAGAAGGAGGAGGTGGTACACACAAAGGCTGTCCAGAAAAAAACTCCAGCCATTGTCAATATAATGAGAACAGTTACATGGCTGGACACTTTCCAGACAGCCCTCATATATACAATGGAATATTGCTCAGTCAGGGAAGAAAATGGGTTCTTGCCATCTGTGACAGCATTGATGAACCTAGAGGGACTGTGCTGAGTGGAGTATGTCAGACAAAGACAGATGCTGTATGATTTCGCTTATATGTGTTATCTAAAGTACAAAATAAACAAACAAACTCATAAATACAGAGAACATTTTGATGCTTGTCAGATGAGAGGGTGGTGGGGAAGGTGGGTGGAAAGGGGAAGGGATTAAGAAGTACAAACTAGTTGTTGCACAGTAGTCAAGGGAATGTAGAGTACAGCACAAGGAATACAGTGAATAATATTGTAATAACTATATATGGTGTCAGATGGGTACTAGATTTATCAGGGTATAGATGGAAGGGAGCTTGGGGGCAGGAGAAAAAAGTGAAGGGGTTGAGAAGTATAAGTTGATAGTCACAAAATAGTCATGGGATGTAAAGTAAAGCACAGGGAATATAGTCAGTACTATGGTAATAACTACGTATAGTGCCGAATGGGTACTAGACTAGTCGTGGGGATCACTTCTTAAAGTATATAAATGTCTAACCACAATGCTGTATACCTGAAATTAATATAAAGTAATATGGAATGCCAACTGTATTTGAAAAATTACGAGTGAAGAAGGTGAAGGGGAGTAAGAGATCCAGGTTTCCAGGAACCAAACAAGTAAGTCCTGGGGAAGTAACGTACAGCGTGAGGTATCTAGTCAATAGCATTGGGCTCTCGTGGTGCAGTGTCAGAGGGTGGCTGGGCTTAGCAGGCTGATCACTTCTTTAGGTACAGAAATGTTGAATAACTATGGTGCATACCTGAAGCTAATATATTATATGTTTGCTAATTTTAATAAAAACCTAAAAAACAAACAAACAAAAGAAACCCCAACCCAATAGATAAGTAGGGGACAAAACTGGAAGGAGTTGGCAATTCCTTAGAACTCCTTGGATACCGGCTGAGACAGCAGGAGTGACTCTAAGTTTTCTTGGTTGTACATCTGGCTGGGAGGAGATGCTATCACAGAGAGGGAGAACATTGCAGAAGGACCGGGCTTGGGATGGAGGTGAGAGATGTTTCTTTGAGACATCCAGGAAGAAACATCAAGTAGGCGATTGCATATGCGGCTCTAGTTTCTGACCACCTATGCACTATATACGTGAGAGGGTAATCTATACTGTGTTCTGTGGCTCTGTCTTTAGGATGCGCCTGGGGGTGGGGGTGGGGGGATACCCTGGAGAAGAAAGTTAGTAGCACCGGGACATGAGGGTCTTTGCAACTCCTTGTCTCTCTCTCCAGAGCAAGTAGGCCAGCCTTGTACCCTGGGTGCCTGAGTCAGGTACGTTGATAATTTCTGGAACTGAGTAAATTGGGCTTGAATGAACCCAACTAATAAAGGATCAGAGGGGATTTCTAGGGGGCAGCTCTTTAGCCTTGATGGAAGGAAGTTTGGGGCCTTATATTTGTCCTTCATACCCCAAAGGGGAGCCATCCACAGTCTAAAAACACTTTTCGCCTTCACTGAGATTTGGTTTTGTGAAGATCTACAAAAGCACAGTGTGTCCCTGCGCACTGCTAAGCACCAGGCCCGAGGCTGCCTCCGGAGCAGGACTGCCCATGCTGCTCCTGCCATCTGCAGGTCAGAAGTGGAGACAGATCCTGGTTCTCCGGCTTCTCACCCTCACAGTGCAAGTGTCTGGAGGGTCTGGGGGAGGAGCAATGAGGGACAACCACACAGTTTCCTGAAGAAGTTGTGCAAATCCACATCAACAGGTCCAACGAGAGCTCCTGGGAGTCATGTATGTGTGGCACAGCATATTCCTTGAGAGCCTGGGTGCAGTTGGACCCCTTTTTCTTAGCAATTACCCCTGGGTGCCACTATCAGTATAGGGCGGGGGTGGCGAACCTATGGCATGCGTGCCCAAAGTGGCACGCGGAGCAATTATTTCGGCACGCAGAGCTGTGAATACAATTAAAAAAATTATTGTTTATGCTCTTATAGACATAAAAATAATCGATACCTCTATCTCACTCGATGGGTTGGCACGTGAGTCGAGAGAATATACTCTGATTTCATAAACTTTGGCACTCAATCGCCAAAAGGTTCACCACCCCTGGATAGGTAGATGAACCATGAATCTGTCTGATTGATCGGCTTTTACACCTTAAATGTTGGAATTCCTCCCACTAGGGGACTAGGATAGACCTGTCCCTTGAATTTGGGGAAAAGAACTAAGGATGGTGTCTCAGCTCCCACCTCTGCTCTTTTGGACTCTTGTCTATTCATACGAAGCATGTTCTATCTGCTCTAGAGGTCAGCAGGGAAGACCCTGCCCCTGTGGGGGACACAGGTAATTTTCCTAACTTGCTTCTGACTGGCTAAGTTGTATTCTACAGCTTTCTTAGAAAACCCATATGCCCTTCCTACTAAACTTTGCTTTCTACTATAAGCTTTATCAACACTAAAGGTCACTTCAAAAAAAAAAAAAAATCTCCATCTGCCCAATTCCTATGTCTATGCTTAGTGAGAAAGAAGAGTGTCACTAATTGGGCCTCTTAAAAACTCCAGGATGTGTAGAAGACGACTGAGAACATCAACCCTCGGAGATCTGTCTATGGCTTAACAATAAAACATCCTCCCGGTTGAAAGAATTGAGCTTTTCAAAAGAATCAAGCTTATGAACCTTCCAATTGCCATAGCTAATATGATCTGGTATACCGTAAGTATATAACATGCTTTTTTTCCCATCAGTAAGTGTGAATTAGTCATAGAGCCATTATAATGCAGGAACTACTGAGAAACAGAAATGTTTTTGCATCTTTCCCTGCATTCACAGGCTGGCCATACAGAGTTATTTTCCAGTTGCCCCTCCAAACCCATTTCTACTCTGCCTTCACTCTCCCCTGAAGCCCAGGAGGCGATCGTATAGGCTACACCAGCGGGCTTCTGCTGGGTTCAGTCAATGAGAGACACTGGTAGGGGATCAGAGGATGGTGGGGAAGATGTCAGAATATTTTTGACCCCCTTCTCTGCTGGGTTGTGGCGGCCCTGTTCAGCTACTTATGGTCCACCTCCTGTCAGAGGGCTCCTCACCCACCTCACAGCTCTTTTTAGGTTCTGGTAACCCCACCTACACTCCTTGCCCCTTTAAGCCTAGATAGAGATGATAATGGGCCACATTATCACCAGCCCCTCGGTGCCTAACTGTCCCTTCTGACTCCATACCCCTGTCCATGCTGCTTTACAAACAATTCCCTGTTTAATGCTCCTTGATTACCAGCTTGAAGGTACTCTATTTTCTGTTGAGAGTACTATATTACCCTGCCAATAGTGGGTCTGAATTTCAGTCCAGATTCTTGGCTATGTTCACACATGTCCTGTCATGTACAGCAACCAGTTATCTTACAGAGAGATGCCTCTGGGACTTCCTGCCTCTCACATACACAGATACAGTTCACAGCTGTCTCAAGTTAGTCAATTGACAAGGAGAGCATTTCAGCATGTGAATATCTATGAATTAGAAATGCCTGCACTCTAATGAGTACCTTTGACATTCTACAAATCTTTAACCCCTGTTAAATTCAGAGATAAAAAAGGTATAATGTGACTATAAGTTTCACAATGCTTTTTGCATTCCACTCAATACCAACTGAAAGTACAAAATAACAGTATTACAATTAACTCATGTATATTTGAAAAACAGAGAATTTTTTTTTTACCTTCCCTTCCCTCCTACAAGAGAAGAGATTTAGGAAAAATGACATGATGTTAAAATATAATAGTACACTGAACATTTCTTTAGTGAGAAAAAATATACATATAATGCTTTCATACCCTTCTGAACTTTGCATTATATGTGCAATAGAGCAAAACTTATGATTCCTTATTTGATTAGAAACTCTCATTCTTATCTGTGTGCAATACTAAATGAATTGTGATCAGATATGGTAGTCATTAGTCTTAGTCCCTGGGTCACCAATTAGCTTTTGTAGTGTTTGTTGAATTAGGCAGGAGTAAGAGCTAAAGGATGATTACCTTATTGTACATTTTCCTGCTCGTCCCTAAAGAGGAGAAATTTGGCCTGCTGGTTTGGAGAACAGTGGACAATGAACTTAAATACCATTTCCTGAGCACACATTATGAGACAGATGTTATACTAGGCATTTTACATCTGAAATCTCCAATGTTCACAATGGTGTAAAAGATTATCATTCTCGTTTTACAAATGAAGAAACTGAAGTGGTCTTCCTAAGGAGAAAGAACTATGAGTGTTGATCAGGACTGGAACCTAGGTTAAAAACTTCTAACCCTCAAAAACACCTCTTTTAGTGTGCCTTTTTGGTCCCTTGTTTCTGGGCAAAGATATGGTTTGAACTTCATCACTAACCAACTATGTGATGTTGAACAATTCTTATTATCTCTCTGGCCTTCAGTTTCCTCAAGTATAAAATGCAAAAAACCCCCACAAAAAACAAAACCCCCAAAAACAGGCAGAGCTAAAAGAGTATTAAGCTCTGAAATAACTTGATATTAATATCTATATCAAAACATTATTCAATGGTGGGCTGTACCAGGATTCAGAAGCCACTCTAGTTATGTGAGCCAAAAGAACTTTTAATACAGGGATTTATGTGCTTACAAAGGTGACTGGAAGCACAGTCTGCCAAGAACAATTCCTAGAACAACCCTGCTGATTTAATAGGCTGGATGTATAAGACCCTTACACTAGAGGCATGTGTTACACCAAAATGACTATGCAAACAAAGTCTAACAACCTTTGATAACAACTCCAGCTTTTCCATTTATGAGGGGGACAATGTATATAACCTCTCTGAGCTTTAATTTCCTCAGCTACAAAATCAGGTAACAAATGTAAAAATATCTAGGATAGCGATTAGCACTTAGTAGGTATTCAACTAAGTTTTGTCTTCTCCCCATTCCTGGGGGGTAGAAATATGCTTACTTGAGAATAGAGAGGGGGAAAAAAAGAATGCGAACTAGAACAATGGGAAATAACAATGAAGAGGTAAGATGGGCCAGAGAACAGAGGTTTTTCTTAAAATAAAAGGGGAGGCAGGTAAAGAAGCTTGAATTCTATAGGAAATAGGGACTGATGGAAGTTTTCAGATAGAAAGTGATATGAGAAATTTGGTGCTTTGGCAAAAATATGGCAGCCATATGCAAGAAGCAAGTCATTCTCAGTTAATAAGATATGCATGTCATTGCCAACCTCTTTAAAAGAATGTTCCTTCCAATTTCATGGAAAATGCCCCTTGGGAAGCCACAGAAGTAGACTGAAGTCTTTATTTAGTAGGAAATATTTAATTGAAACAATATTTCCCACTTTTAAGCTTAGAAGTAGAGTGAATCCTCCTAATAGGAGCAGTATGGTAGGATTGGGACAAACGCCCTCTGAGTCATAGGGGCAAGGGCTGGGTTACAGAGTTATTATGGTAAGACAGAACTGATCTGACTCCAATATGACTGTGTCCTCCAGAAGGTACAACTAAGTGATAATTGAATAGATGAGAAAACAGCAGAAATCTCCCAGTCTGCCCAGGCATGAGTTTAGGGCTGAGAAATCATGTGACCTCTTAGTAACATGGCATCTGTAAAATCACTTAAGATCTCAAATGATTACAACTCTTAAGTGACCTCAGACATACAAAAACATTTGTAACTCCTTCTAATGTCAAGTAATTTTAGAACTAAAATGTACTTTGGAGTATATCTAGTAGTTGCTTAGGTTATATTCTCCCAATAGGTGCTTAAATAGATGCTCAATAAAACCTGAATGAACAGATCATCTACCCAAATGTCTTCATGTTTTAAATGAGGTAACTAAGCCCAGAGGGTTAAGCTACCAGCTAGATAGCGATAGAGTCTGAACTAAAACTCAAATCTCCTGATTTTCAATTGATTGTTTTATCCTTCACTCCATGTTGCCTTTGGCTCTCGTTTCTGAGGCAATTGTGTATACATGCATCATGGTGTTTCATGAAAAATATCCAGCCAACTTTCACGTGCTGGATCAAAACCAGGCCATTGTAGCCATCTTCCTGGGCCTCTGTGAGGTTCTTGTGACCAAAAGGTATCCATGATGATATCCCAGAGGGAAAGTATCACTCTTACTTTGTACTCCAGAGAATCATACCAAGAATATGATTCATACAGTCAAGCCAAAGGACAAGTTCTAGGGCAGGGGTTGGCTCAGTTTGCATGGATTTCTTCTGAACCCTGTACTGTTACTGAATGTATTAAACATTTCCTTTCACTTTTTTTTATATCAAAATGTGAACACCACAGAGGCAAAGTAGAGTCTTGAAATAACTACTGATAAATCTAACACATTTATAAGGGACGAAGGAAGGAAGGAAGAAATTGAGGGAGGAGGAAGAAAGAGAGATTCAAAAACTCATAAGGACTAGAGAAGGGAGAGAGTAAGGAGATGCATATGCCAATGAAGCCATTTTTTTCTGGGCCACACCCTCCACCATAAATCTGAAAGCTGGGCTTTAATTCAGGAGTTCTCAATCTGTTTCGAATTTCTTTTCGTAGTTTCTAGGCATCTGATTCTTACCAAGAATTCCCATGGAGAAATTGCTATTCTCTCAATTTAATGAGGATCATTGACAAAGACAAGTCTCTCTATTCTTCCCTGTAGGTAAAGAGTGACTCAAGTAAAGCTGAGGGAGAAGGTCCAACATCTTTAAAAGTTAAGACCCTCCCAGCCTAATAGTTTGTCATAGCAGCCACTCCTGCCAGTGGGCGCTTCTTGCCACAATTCCCTCAGTGGCAACAGATGCTTCACAGAAGGTGGCCCTTAGGTTCTAGTAGCATCCAGGAAGAATGGCTTCTCTCACAGACAGAAGTTCCTCCAGGGAACCATGGAGACAACTGTCGACACTTAGTCATGTCAGTACCTTTTTAAAATTCCAGGGTCTCTCACTAGCTCTTCCACTAGTTTCTGTGCTATTCAGCAAAAGGAAAACTGCGTATAACCCTTTCAGCCCCACCTCTGGAAACCAACTCCCAGCAAGTCCCTGGTACCCTTTAACCAATAATTGCACATGTTCATACGTACCCTAGAGAAAGATCTCATGCTTGTTCACAAGGAGACCTGACAAAGTTACTCATTTGAGGCATTGCTGGTAATGGAAACAAACATCTATCCATAGGAGATGAGATGAATATATGTTGCTACATTCATAGAAAGAAACAAATACAACAGATAAAAATCAATGATATAGGGATAAGTGTAGCAACCTGAATGAGTTTTAAAAATATAATAAAGAAGATAAATAATATATAGCAGGATGCCATTTATACAAAGTTTGAAAACATGCAAAATAAAGCTTTTTATTATACATTGAAGAAGCAAGCAGAAACCTAAAGAAAATTAGAAAAGAAACCATGGAGCTACTTGGGGAAAGAGAGTTCAAGTGGAGAAAAAAGCCTAGAACGGGTGGAGAAAACATATTTGATAGGTTTTCGTAAGAATAAACAGGCTGGTGTGGCTGGAATAGAGTATTTGGAGGAAGGGAGGGTATAGGAAAAAAGGGCCTTGTGGCTGCCATTGCAAAGTTTTGACCAGGAAGCCTGTGGTGTGAAACCTAAAATTAAGGCCCAATATAATGTCCTGCACTTACATCTGGGGAAAATAGGAAGGGCTCGAATGGCCTATCCACATGCTCACCCCTTCATTCTCCTCTTGCAGAAAAGATCTCCTAGCCAAACAACCTTCTTATCAAATGGACAAGGTGCACTTCCTGCTCATCCCTCAATTATTCCAATAACCCATCACGTCCATCCTCCAGTGGGAACCAGGGGGCACTATACCCTCCTGATACTACAAAGCCTGGCTCCCACCATCGTGGCTGTTCCTGCTGTTCCGGAGTGTAGCTCCCGTGTGGCCAGAATATGCAGTATACTCCTCACCCAGACTGTGAGCACACTTGACTAATAAACTTGTCAGTCTCCTCTGTCCAGTGTTGGGTGTCGTGTTTCACTTATGAACACGCATGTGAAAATACTAATTAAAAGATAAGCTATAACAATTCAATAATGAATTTAAAACATAAAGCATGATCAAAGGGGCTCATTCAGAAAAATGGTTTTTGGAAAAGCAAATATAAAACTATTAAATTAATTTATCACATTAATGAACTAAAGGAGTAAACGTACATGATTTCCTCAACAAATGCATGGAAAACATTGGATAAAATCTAACATCTATGTTTTTTTAAATAAAAACTAACAATAGAGGGGAAATTATTTAACATGGCAAAGGTTTTCTACCAATGATCTACTGCAATCATCAAATTTAATTTTAAAAATTGAGATGCCTTTTCCTTTAAAGTTAAGAAGAAGACATGAATGCCTGGTGTCACTGCCACTCATTGACAAAGTATAGGAAGTCCTGAACAATGCATTAACCATGAAGAAAGGAGACCCAATTGTTGTTATTTACAGCTACAATACCATGATCAAATGTATGGAAAACCTAAGAAAATCAGTCAACTACTAAAATTAAAAAGCAAGTTCAGCAAGTTTGTTAGATAAAAACAATAAACAAAATTCAGTAGTATTCCTGTAAACAAGCAATAATCCAATAGAAAATATAATACAATATAACTTTCATAGTAGCTTAAAAAACTATAAAGCATGTAGACAGTAACCAAAAAACAAAAAAACAAAAACAAAAAACAAACATAAGCTCTTTATAGAGAACAGATTTAAATTATTAAAGCACATACCAGAATATCTAAATGAATAGAACATTAAATACCATATAGATTAACGATTGGTTTATTATTATGTAGACTTTATGTTTTCTTGATTAATCTCTAAATTCAATGCAATTACAATCAAAATCCCAGAAGGGCTTTTTAAAAAATATATAAAATAGATTCTAGAGTTTACATGGAAAAACAGGAATTCTCAAAGTTTAAGGGGAAAAAAGGCACATCAGATATTAAGACATATTATTATTCAGCTAACTAAAGTGGCAGACTATGAGGAAATAACAGCTAAAACCTACAAATAGTTAAATTTTAAAATATGTAAAGAAACTCTAGCAATTCAGTTAAATCAATACTGAAAATGAAGTTCAAAGCAGAGAATATGGGGAAAACAAACCACCCTATCAGATAATAAGACAAATTAGAAAGCGATAATTATAAAAGTCAGCCAAGTTAGAAAATACAGAAGAAAGAAATGAGCAAAGGTATAAATAACCAAATTACACAAGGAAAACCAAAATGGCAAATAATTATATGAAGAATGCTCTACCTCATTAGTCATCAGATGAATGTAAATAAAACAAAAATAATGTATCACTTAATACACACAGACTGACCAAAATTAGAAAGCCAGAAAATAGCAAGTGCTGGTGAGAATTTGGAGAAACTGTAATTCTCATTTATCTTTGGAGGAAGTACAAAGCAATGCAGTCTTTTTAGAAAACAGCCTAGTAATACATATTGAAATTAAGAATGCTTATACACAATGACCTGAAACAAATCTTACTTTTGAGTATATTATTCAAACTCTCATCTAAGTGCATACACAGAGGATGCTCATGTCAGTTGTTTTGGTAGCCAGGATTTGGAGGCAATCTAAATGTCCACTGACAAAGGAAATTGATAAAGAAAATGTGTGGTATGAATGATGGGATTCTGTGTGACCATAAGACATAATGAACAAAATTTACACGAAGCAACATGGATCGATCTCAACATAAAGCATTGACTAAAAAAAAAACACCAAAAAAACCCAACAAAACAAAAGGATGAGTTTCAAAGGTTGATAGCGTTTATGTAAATCAAAAACACTGATATAACATAACATTATTTTTTAAAGATATACATGCCTAAGTAAACGTAAGGCAGACAGGGTGCAAGAAAACAGATCAAATACACTATAGTAAGTGCACATAGAGGAAGGAATTGATACAGGAGATGAAGGGGGAAAAGTATTAAAATAATAAGAAGGGCTTTACGTGAACTGATGTTACTAAAGATTATGAAGAGAAGAGTTTTAATAACTCAATTCTGCCCACCTGAGGCCTAAGAAAGACAAAGCAAAGAAAGGAAAGGAAAGGAAAGGAAAGGATAGGAGTGGTAAGAAACCCTTCTGGCTGATCTCTGTCTTGATGTTCTGAAACATTTGTCTTGTCTGTCTTGCTTCTTCAGAAAAGAATAAGCCCATTTGCTAGGACCCAGTGAAAGAAAAGGCATCTTCCCTGGGAGAGTCACTTAACTCTTAAATCTCAGTGTTTAAGATAGTTAATAATAGTGCTCATCTGCCAGGTTTGATGGGTGGGCTATAAGAGTTGACCTATGCCAGTCTCTGCATAGTGTCTGGTTCAGAGTTAAGTGCTCAGTACCCACCAGTCACTATTATTTGGAAATGCAGAATGTTGGAACTTGACAAAACCGGAGAGGTAAAAGAGTCATTCTTATTTCACTATTGTGAGACTGGACAGCCAGAAGAATTATGTAACTTACCCACAGTCTGGAGATACGGGGCAGAAGGGAAATGTGATGTCAGCTCAACTCATTCGTCACCCAGTTTTCTCTACTACCATTTATTGCCATCTCAGGCTTTTGAGACAAGATGTATGCAAACTCATTATTTTCTGGGACTAAGAAGAATTTTTGTTCAGGACATGTTTAAATCCACAAGGCGTCAGTATTTCTGACCAATGGAGCACTGTGAAGAGATGAAAAAATATAGAAAAAGCTATATTTTATCAGCTCTTATAAAAGATATAATGCAACTTTCAAATCATGCTGATGATAGTCCAAAATTAAGAGAAAAATGCCTACTGCATTAGGAAGAGAAAAACAAGAATCAGTTTATTATGTACCATGGTATACTAAGCCAGGTCAGCAGGCTGTGGCCATACCTTGAAGGCCATCATTTTGAGACCCAACAAAGTAGAAAAGGAAGAAAATCTTAAAACCGGGGATCTGCACCCCTTTTCCAGAAGAAGGTCTTTATTTCTTTGTTTTCAAAATCAAATATGGAGACTCCAGGCTGCTGCCACAATAAGAAGCCTGCCGTTTTGCTGAAATGCTCCTGTCCCTGTGAAGGCGTCAATACCCTGAGCCCTTTTAAACACATGAGAAGAGCCACCAAAGTCATACAAAATCTGAGGGCTTGGCCAGGATTAAAGCATTAGCTTCAGCCACAATTTTACATACCACAGTGAGAGTTTAGATGGGGGTTAACATCAAAACAGGGTGGTTTATAGGAATCCAACCCTTGAATGCCTAAAGCCAGAATTCTTGATAATGCCATGGTGTAAGTGACATTATTAAACTAAACAGACTCCTCCCTTCCTGCTTACTTTTCTCCCCTATCTCTCCTTCAGCTATTTTCTATTATGTTTTTAATACGCAAAAATGTAGAGCTTCTTAGTATTTGCTTTGTAATCCAGTGCATATGTTCCCATCTCGAGGGGCAAACAATTGCACTGTATTTTGTTTTTCTCCTGCTATATGCTAAGAGAAAATCAATGGTCCTCTGTTCTCTGTCTGTTACACTGTCTTTCTATCAAATATCTTCCTCAGAACTCTGACTTTTGATGGTAATCCATTTTCACTATTTCAAGAAAAATGAGGGGATGCCGGGAAGGCTCAGTGGGTTGAGCACTTGTCTTGCAGTCCCAGTGTCCAAGGATCAAATCCTGGACCTGGTCCATGTGGACCCATATGCTGAACTGGGTGGGCACCCATTTCAGTTCTTATGAGGACGAGCTTCATGCGGGAGGCCCCCGGCCCAGTTCCTGCCCTGAGCAGCCCCGTGCTCACCTGTGGAGTGAAACTATGTGGAAAACCAATGATGTGCAACTATGGAGACTGCTCTGGGTCCTCCCCCTTCTCTCTGACTTGCTCTGTCTCTGTCTCTCTCTATCAAAAACAATAAAAATAAATCTTAAAAAAAAAAAAGGAAAATGAAAACTCAGAGAGATGTTCAATTATTGTGGGATAACAGAGAGAAGGTCATTAACTTCATGTACACTTAAATGACAAGCAAAGTTTTCCCCACAATTATTGGAATAAGAAAGAATCATCTTATATTCAGAGTCTCCTATTATTGGGTGCTCTCATCATTATTTTATTTCAAATAACACAGTTCATTTTAGAGAAGACACATTATCCTGAAACATCAGTAATCAATGCAAGATTGTGATGTTTATAGCTGTAATTGGTAAACTTTAATACATATTGAATTATTCTTTCACTTGGGTGAATGGCCTTATGGTTGCAAGAGCTGGTATTGATGTGAACAAGCCTTTCAAAATATCGCTTTTTAAAGTATTACACTAAGTAGATGTTGAGAATATAACTGCAGGGAGAAGGAAAGAAAACAACTGTCATTATACTGTGCTGTGGCTTTGGATACAGTTGAGATATGATAGTGAAAAAAAAGGACTATAGTAATATTCCTTTATGTGAAATATAAAATAATATATAAAATATGGATATATTAATTTTATAAGCTTATTAAATGGTTAGGTGTATATGTAACTAAATAAATTAAGTATTTATAAGTAAGTGACTGATGATTTTTAGCTATGTCTCTAAAATTTTTGGTGAGGAGAAGAGGAGGACTTACTGGAAAATAGAATAGAGTTTCATATTTGCATTGCCTTATACTAGGGCATATATGGTAGATCCCTAACAATGGCCTGAATCCTAACTAAAGTTTTTGGGGTAAGAACAACCAACACTTTCACATTAAGTTCTTTTCTCTCCTGGGTGTTATTGAGAATGTATGTTTACCTAACAGTCATTATCTTGATTCCAGATTCTTAGTAAATGATGGCTCTTCTACACATGACCATGCTAATTTGTGCAAAAAGGCATTCTGTGCTTTATATAAGAAAATGAGTGTTTGAAGTACTACTTCAAAAGCAGCCACTTTAGAGACTATACATTTATTCCCAGTATGCCAGTCCCGGGCCAAAGCTGCTTGGGAACGCCCCTTTCAGGGCTGCTTTCAAAGAGTCAGTTCCTGGGCCAAATGAAAGAACCAGGCTCCTCATTTTATAGACAGCCTTTTTTCTTTTTCTTTTTCAACCCCAAATGGTTGTGCTCAACGCCATTTACCAGCTTGGCCTTTGGATGACTTTTGGATCTTTCCAAAAATTATTAAATTCACTCCCGTTCATGTCCATGGTCCCCATCCCCCACCCTGCCCCAAAGGATGGAGACTTGGCACAGAGAGGGACTCTCAGAAAAATGCTTTGCAGGCTCTGAAGACAATTCCACAAGAGGAGTTCCAAATGTTTAGAGGAAAAACAAGACAATTAGAGTAAGTATATGACCTCCCAGTAAGAACGTGCTGAAAAGAGACAACATTCCCTTGGGTTCTAAGTTCTGGGAGATTTATTTTTAAGAATCATTTTCTATTCCTACCCCATGTTTAAAATTTACAAGCCTTGCATTTCATACCAGGTAGCCAGGTTTAGCAAGTAATTTCATCTGCTTACTATTTAATCAAAATAGAAAGCCTTAAGCTTTTATTTTCTTTCCTTGAGAATAGACCTATAAACAGAAGCAGAATTTACAAACTTGCTATGCACTTTGGCAAGAATCAATGAAGTAAAATGAATATTGAAACTTGGATTCTTTAGCAAAACAGTGAAACCATCATCCCAAGTAACAATGCTAAACACATGGAACTACAGACAAGCACGCGATGTAACATAGGCATAATGAATCATCATCTTCAGTTACTCATTAGTAGAGGGCCTGAAAGCTAAAGTTATATGGACTTGTCTCATTTGCAGGCCTAGTTATTGATAATACATCTTTCCTACTACATTTTGGCTCCAGGATTTTACATTCTCTCCAAACATCATATTCTATGAATTCATCCCTGTTTATTTTTTGACACAGTCTCCCAGAATGTAAATTATTCCCTGTTTGGAAATCAGGCTGTTTTAAAAACTTATTTTAACTCTTTAAAGCCACTAGAGTATTTTTTAGTAATATCACTGAAGCAGTAATTTTCCAAGTAGGAATAGCTGAGTCTTTAAATATCAACCAGCCAACTTGCAAGTGGATAGGAAGATTCAATAAATGCAAACAAACTGTAACCAAAACCAGTTAAGAAATAAGTTACTTTGGGGATGGATTCAAAAGAGAAAATGAATCCAAAAGAAATTTGTTGATTCTTTTGGACAGAACTTTAAAATTAGGAAATGAAGGAAAACAAGTTGGACTTTACATATTTAAATATCAGAAGAGTACTTGATTCAAAAAAGTAATTTTATGGTTGTATTACTGGTAAGTCAAACTGGGTTGACTATTTGAAGACTAAAATGCATTAGTTCTAATATGATGCTCATTAAATTCACATTTCCCATTACCTCTAGAGAGTTCATATTGCCAAATGCAGACTTTTAAGATAAGCTCTTTCAGTGTACAAATGTTTTAGGAAACTTTTTCCAGGAATTTGACCCAGAGGAAAATTTAACAGAAAAAAAAAGGCTATTTGCATTTTTCTACACTATAGCATTTTTTTTCTGGGTCCTGTCAGATATTTTTAAATATAGATATCTCAAATCAATTTCTCATTCCTACATCTGGCACCTCACTAATATGTATGCCAGTCATTGATAGAGTGTTTGCAATTGTCAAATTCTCTCTTTGCTCATGATTGGGCAGATCTGCACAACTCTTTTGTAGGTTTCTTTATTTTATAATTTTTTTTAATTGTTAAATTTATTGAAGTGACATTGGTTGGTAAAATAACATAGATTCCAAGTACACAATTCTACATTACATTTTCTATGTGTTGTATTATGTGCTCACCACCCAGAGTCAGCTCTTCTTTATCACCGTATATTTGACTCCTCCTCCCTACTCTCCAACTCCCTCCCCTCTTACCCTCAGGTCACCACTAAACTACTGACTGTGTCCATGAGTTTTGTTTCTTCGTTACTTTCAGTTTTATATTCCAACTATAAGTGAAGTCATAGGTTTCTTGATTTCTTCAGTCTGATTTATTTAACTTAATATGATGGTTTCACGGTCCATCCATGTTGTCACAACTGGCTATATTTTATATTTTCTTATTGCTGAGTAGTATTCCATTGTGTAAATATACCACAACATCTTTATCCAGTCATCTATCAAAGAACACTTAGGTTGTTTCCATGATTCGGACATGTGAACAGTGCTGCAACGTACATTGGGGTATATATACCTTTGCGGACTAAGGTTTTCAAGTTTTGGAGTAGATACTCAGAAGAGAAACTGTTGGGTCATATGGAAATCCCATTCCTAAATTTTTGAGGCATCTCCATAGTAACTTCCATAGTAATTGTGCAAATTTATATTCCCACCAGCAGTGTATGAGGGTTCCTTTTTCTCCACAGCCTCTGCAGCACTTGTTATCCCTTGTCTTGTTGATTATAGCCATTCTAACAGGTGTAAGATGGTATCTCATTGTGGTTTTAATTTGCATCTCCCTAATTGCTAATGAAGTTGAGCATTTTTTCATCTATCTGTTGGCCATTTGTACGTCTTCATGGGAGACGTGTCTGTTCAGGTCTTCTGCCCAGTTTTTAACCGGATCATTTTCTTGTTGTTGTAGTTGATTTGTATAAGTTGTTTATATAATTTAGATATCAGCCCCTTATCAAAGGCATTGTTTGCAAATATTTCTCCCATTTGGTAGGTTTCCTCTTTACTTTGTTGCCTTTTTCTTTGCTGTGCAGAACAAATTAGAAATGAAAGAGGGGCTTAACAAATGATACCATAGAAATACAAAGGATTATATAAGAATACTATGAAGGGCTATTTGCCACCAAATTTTGCAACCTAGAAGAAATGGTCAAGTTTCTAGAAACATATAGTCTTCCTAGACTGAATCAAGAAGAACTGGATAATCTAAACAGACCAATCAACAGTAAGGAAATTGAAACATTCATCCAAAAACTCCCCCAAAGCAATAGTTCTCACTAACAAGTTTTACCAGTCAAAGAGGAACTAACACCTATCCTCCTCAAACTTTTCCAAAAAATTAAAGAAGAGGTGATACTTCCCAACTCATTCCATGAGGCCAACATTACCCTAATCCCAAAGCCTGGTAAGAACAACACATACACACAAAACTATAGACCAATATCTCTGTTGAACACCTTTTATTAAGAACATTTAAAACCAGAAGAGATTCAACATCTAAAGGAAATAAATGATAATTTTGAAATAACACTTTAAGCTTATCTGAGTCTTTTCACAGTTCTAAAAGGAAATTGTGGTTATGTTCATTTATTCTTTCTTTTTTTTAACCTTTGGAGTTGTTTTTTTTTTAACATTTTTTTTTATTGTTAAATTTATTGGGGTGACCTTGATTGGTAACAGTTAGTTTCCAGCTGTACAAATCTACATTACATCACCTAAGTATTGCATTATGTGCTCACCACCCAGTCAGCTCTCCTGTCATCACCACATATCTGGTGCCCACTCCCACCTCACCCCCACTCCCCCTCCCGCCTCCTCCCCTTCCCTCAGATAACCACCAAACTATTGAGTATGTCCATATGTCTTTGTTTCTTTGTTACTTTCAGTTCTATAATCCACCTATAAGTGAGGTCATATGTTTCCTGATTCTTTCAGTCTGACTTATTTCACTTAATAAGATGGTTACCATAATTTGCAAACATATACAAAATAGAACAGTATACTGAATCCTTATGAACCCAACATACACTTTCAATACTTACCAACTCAGATCAATCCTGTTTCATCTATAATACTTACACATTTCCATCCTACTTGCACTATATTATTTTGAAGCAAATTCCAGGTTTTACTATGTCATCCTTCAATATTTTAGTATACATATATACGTATATGTGTATATCTGTGTGCATTTATATATATATATGTATATATATATATATACACAAATAAAGATTCTTTTAAAAGATTACACTTATAAAAAGCATTTGCAGTAACTGCTTAATGTCATAAAATATCCATCTAATATTCAAATTTCCTTCAGGACCCCAAAAGCTCTGCTTATTGCATTTTGTTGATGTGTCTCAAGTCTCACAATCTACAGCCCCTCTCTTTCTACTTTTGTTTTTGAAATTTATTTGTTGAAGCCATCAAGTTACTTATCCTGCACAGTTTCTCTGTCTAGATTTTGCTAATTTTATTTCCATGCTGTTGTATGAAATTTTCCTCTGCCTCCCTATTTACTGTAAACTGAAGTTTGGATCTAGAGGAGTCATCAGATTCAGGTCCCATTTTTTGTTGTTGTTGCAAATACTTTACAGATGGTGCTATGTACAATTTTCAAGAGGTACATCATTATTGTCTCTCTTTTTGTAATGTTAGCAGCCGTAATTAATTATAAAAAAATTCTTTACACCCCACATATTGTGTGTGGGGGGAGTGATATTATACATATCTTTAAATATTCATTAAAATACTTGCAAGTTTTATGGTGGTCTTAGCCCACTTTTGTTTCCATTAATTATATAACATTCTTTCTTTTAAGCATCAGCTTCCAAAATTTCCATTAATCATGCTAGTATGTCTTTCCTTCTCCAATGAGATGTTACTCTTGTCCAAATTGTTTCTTCTTCTACCTCCTGCCTGCTCCCACTTGCCCTAGGAGGAAAATATGAATATCTTGATAGTACATTTGGATTTGTAACAATTGTTTTAGAATGTTGTCTTGTTTTTACAGCATTTTCCTCTACCTGTCCCATGGTGCTTTATTTTCTAAGTACATTAAACTTGCTTCTGAAATTCTGATCTCTAATTCCAGTGTGTTGTTTTTCCCCCACACCACCAAGCAAGTTTCTGACCCCAGCTGGTTGTCCTACAATTCAACTCAATTCTCATAATATTTGCCTACAGAGAGCATGTGATCTCACAGGTTAACCACTCAGTCCCACAAGATTGCTTCCTTTCCACCACTTCAGAGGCTATTTGCAAGTCTAGTTTATCACCTGTGCTTCAGACTATAAATCAGAAGTTCAAAGACCCCCTCCTTGGGCTTGATTTTTTTTTGCAAGAGTAGGTCATAGAACTCAGAAAAAAAAAATTTATTCATTAGATTGCTGGTTTATTGCAAAGGATTTTAAAGGATAGAAATCAATAGGCAGATGAAGACATACATAAAACAAGGTCCTGAACAAAGGAGTTTCTGTCCCCATGGAATCTGGGTCCGGCACAGTGGCACATGGAAGCATTCTGGTTCACCAACATGGACTCTCCCTAAACCCAGTCTTTCTAGGTTTTAATGGGGGCTTCTTTACACAGGCACAATTGATTAAATCATTAGCCATTGGTGTTTGACTCAACCTCCATCCCCTCTCTCCCTACCACATCCCAAGGTCTGAAAGTTTCAACCCTCAATCACATAGTTTCACTGGCAACCACTTTAGGTGCTTTCCAAAAGTCACCAAATTACATAAAGCCAGGTGTGATTGAAAAGGGTTTGTATGAATATCGAGACACCTTTATTGCTCTTAGGAAATTTCAAGGGTTTTAGGAACTCTATGCCAGAATTGGGACAAAGACCAAAAATATGTTTCTGATTACAAATCACATCACACCTTTCTTTTCTTCATCATTTTTATTTTTGCCCTCACACAGTATTCACAATATATGAATATGTTTCATACTTTGCCACTGATAGCTCAAGTCCCACACACCGGAGGGCTTGGCTGAGCCTTCTCATTTGTCTCCAGCTTCTTGCCTAATCTAGGCAATGTTGACTACTCCCTCCTTATTGAAAAGTCCTTCTTTTGAAGGCATAGCTCTGTACTGGTTTACTCCCTACACCTTACATTATTACTCCTTCTTGGTCTCCTTCTGCCCATTACTGAAATGTGATTGGTGCCCAAGTGTTTGTCTTTGTTCCTCTTCTCTCTTCACAAGATGCTGAGTGATCTGATCCACCTTGCTTAGGAGGATGACCCCCAATTCCAAACCTTCAGCCAAGGCTTTTCTTCTTGGCTTTATTTAGCATTGTGTGTCCAACTGTTTATTAGAAATCACTTACAGACAGTTTCTCCTCAGTAGGTTCGGAGTAGAACCCATAACCTCTCACTTCCAGCCTACCATACCCCCTACTCCAAACCTCTCTTAATTTCATTTTCTAGCTCTGTGAATTATATCACTATCAACCACTTCCATTAGATCAGAACCAGGGCTCCTCCTCAGTCCCTTTCTCTTCTGTCAGGTCTGATGGATCATCATTCATGCCAACTACTCCTCTTCATGCTTTCTCATACTTCTTCCCTTTGCTATTCCCATTTCCTCACAATTGCCTACTATGTTTGCTTGCTTCCTAAATTCCCTTCCATTCACCCTATACACTGCTCCCAGACAGTCTCTAAAACACAATTTTCATTTATATCACTTTTCTATTTAATGTTCAAACTCCTTGGTATAGCAGTCTTCACTCAACCTTTGACCACCGTCTTGCTAGCCCACACAATGTACACTGCAAGACTCATATGAAGTTACATACAGTAATTTAGAAATATAGTGCATAGCCCAATGTATTGCAGTTACTTTCAGTTTTGGGCCTAGATATTTTCTCTTTCTCTTATGTTGTATGCCATTCCATCATCCTACGCCATTGTGTGTTTATACATGCTCTCACATCCTCTCTTCCCCTCCTTGTCTTATCTTCCTTTTTCCACCTGAGTAGTGTTTATTTTATCTTTTAAGCCTCATTTCAAGCCTACTTACTTCAGGAAGTTTTTTTGAAATAATACATAATTAAACACTTCTCCTAGAAGTCCCTCTGTTATCTCTGTCATAGACCCTACATGGTTTAGTATCGGTTTACTTGCCTCATGAATGGTAAGCAGTGTGTGGGAGTTTGAAGTTTAATAACAGATATAGTTCCTAGTCCATAATGGTGTTCAATGGAGGCAAAAATAAATGAAACCCGGTCATTTCTAATTTACCTCTGTGCACTCAAGGTGAGTTCTGACCATCATCTCTACCTGGACAACTGTAATTACTTAAAAGTTGCTTTTCAGTCTCCCTCCTGGTTATTTCACCTCCCAGGTCTGATCCTACCATTTTCCTCCTTAAAAGGTTCACCATTTCTCAATTCTGATACGGTCCTTCAGGAGGGCAGGTGCCTGTTAAAAGCAGGGAATTCATATTGTGCATATAAATGGTGTGGCATCAGAAAAAAGATTGGAAAACACTAGCCAACAAAATAAAACCCAGAATCCTCAGCATAGTTCCCAAATGCCACATAATTTGGTTTCCCTTGAAATCTCCAAATAGCCTTGAACCCAGTCATTCCAGACTTCCACACTTTCACCTGAACCAAAATGCCCTGGCCCATCCTACATTCATGTCTCTGCTAAGAAGGCACTTATGAAATCTTGAATTTCTTTCTTTCACACAATCCTTATCCTTTAAGATCCATCCAAAATGCCACCTCCTCTGTGAAATCTTCCTTTACTCTCTCCATGTCCCCAGCGTGTTGTGAGTCCCATCAATTCTCCACTTCCATTCTACACTCCATTTTAAGTGATCACATTTTATATGAGGACTGTCCAGAAAAAGCCAACTGTTGTCAACATAACAACAGTTACATGGCTGGGTACTTTCTGGACAGCCTTCATATTTATGCTATTGTGTGTTATGTAATGGAGTGAGCTATTGGTATCACTCCCACACTAGGGGATAAAATCCTCAATTCATTCTGTAGCATTCTTCCTGCTCACTCCCTCCTCTAGCCCTGAGCACCTAACATAGTTCCTGACTGTCAGTATTTGCACATCTAATTAGCATTTTTCTCCATGAAAGCTACTCTTCATCTATAGCCCACAGTTACTGGAACTCACTATATCCTCCATCTGTGAATGTCAGTTCCCAAAGTCTCTTGCTTTTTCCTTTCTTCCCACAGTGGACCCTTGGCCTTATCTCATCTTGAATCCCCAAATACTTCACATGTCCTCTTGTCAGAAATTTCCTTTGCTGGGAAAGAAACATTTTACCCTAATCCCTTTCTTTCATCCAATTTCCTTATATGCCTCAGACTCCACATCAGTTTCCTTTATCAGGCCAATCATACCCTAAGTACCCTGCCCTCATACTCGGAGCCATTAATGCCTCTCCATTTCTACCTTCGACCCCCAGTGAAACACCTCATCATCTCTCTTGTAGATCTTGACTCTTTAAAAATCCTTACCTCCATCTATTCTTATGCTGTTTTCTCAGCCCCAAAATTGGAAACAAAGTCCTCCTCCCTGATTAAAAAAACCTTGTTCAGATAAAGCTGAGGCTCTAGCATTACGATTTCCTTCACCAGAACACGAGTGTCATTGCTGTCATTAACCACATTTATTTTATAGCATCCATAAAACAATAAAATATTTCAATCCACACACTGTGCAAACAGGTGGCTGCAGCCAGCTCTAACTTAGGAAGATAAAAACTGGTTCCCATGCTGTTTGATGAGGTGGGTTGCAGACGAAGCTTCTCTCTGTATTTTTCTTCCTCTCCTGTTCGTTCTAGGGTCCCTTTGTTGCCTATGCTTTTTCGGTTTTTGTTTGTTTGTTTGTTCTTGCATCTTGCTTTCTGTACATTTACATTCTAATTAGGCCTTCCCTTCCCTCTCATTCTCTCTAAATTGCCTCTGATTTGCAAATCTCAGCAGTGATGTGAATGGTCTTGGGTCGCTTCTCTGCATGTTCACTGTAGATTCTGGGTGGTCCATTTACTGCCGGTCTGCGGAGGGAGTACAACATGGAGATAAGGGGTCCTGGCTGTGGTGTCATCTTGCATTTGGATGCTCTGCCCTTTTCCAGTTGTGTAGTCACGAGTAAGTTGTTTAATATCTCTGAGCCCCAAACTTCCTCATCTGTAAAGCAGGGGTAATAGCTCATAATGACAGCAACATTTGCAGTCATTATCATCAACTCTTCGGTTCTAACTAGATTCTAAGACATGATCTTTCTCCCAGATTTGCATAACTATACAGGCTGTTATTCAACCACCCCACCGTCACTATTTCTAAAACAGGTACACATGAGTTTGGTAGGGCATCTCTGGCAAAGGAAATTACAGTAGGTTGTACATTCATCTCTGTCTTGAATCATTTTACCTAAGGACTCAGGGGTCTGTGCTATTTCTGGGCTTTGAAACCACCAGGAGATATTTGGAATGTGTGCCTGGTTTGCTAAGATACGTTGAGAATATAGTAGGCCACCTGAATACCCACAGGCAGCAGAATTAGAGGCGGGGTGTAAAGATCCAGAACTATTCTCCCACTGAGGAGTCACCATTGCTCTAGGAATAAACAGGTTTCTAACTTCCAGGGGAGCCCACAATCTGTTCAAACCTCTGGGGTTGGGTCCAAAATAAGCACAAAACCAGGACAAGTATCCCCAGTCAATTTCTCAAAAAGCAGGATGCCAGGTCTACAAGTTGGACAGGAAAAAGAGCGATTCAGAAGGTTGGGGGACCTGGGTATATTAATTGTGTGACTCTGGGCAAGTCACTACCCTCTCTGGACCTTGGTTTCCTGATCTATGGAGAGAAAGGCTGGATCTCTTCCATCACGAGCATTTTGTGACTCTATAAACCAGTTCTTCCTCAGCCAGGCCTGTCACATGCCGTTTGGCATAAGCATTCACATCCCTCCTGAATTTTCCAGTATAGCAAAGACTTTGAATGTTTTCTCTAATTCTCAAAGCACGAGCACAATTTTTACTCAGACAATGCTGTCCATTCAAGAAGGGCTCCTGCCCATCATGGACAAGGACAGAGGCTAATTTGCTGGCCTGTGTTCCGCTGCAGGCATCCAGGCCCATGCTTGATAGAAGGCTGTAAGCACACTCATACCCTCGTCCCTAGCAGTTGGCCAAGTTCAGCTGGGGAGCAAAGCTTTTTATTTATTTATCCAGCAGTTAGCTGGTATTTACAGTATGCCAGGCACTGTTCTAAGACTATAATAAATATCAATTCATTTAATGTTTATAACTATATGAACTGAGAATTTTTACTATTCCCATTTTACAAATGAGAAATTGAGGTAGAGAGAGGTTAAGTAAGTGGCTCAGGTCACACATCTAGTGAGTAGCCAAACCAGCTCTTAATCCTACACTAAACTGCTACTGTCAGCTCTAGGCACGTGGAAGGAGCAGGGGACATTGCCAGACACTCAGTTCTGACTCGCAGCCCATGTTTCTTCCCAACTTTACAGCCCTCAGTTTCTAAGGGCCTGTCACACGGAATCCCTTATCAGATCTTCAGATTTGACCTCTAAGTAGATGCAGTGTAGTAAAAGATACTTTGCTCTCACAGTCAAAACACATGGGTCGCATCCACAACTCTGCCTTTTACTGGTTCTATGACTTCAGATGCCATCCACTTGCCTCTGGTAGCTCATTTTAAAATGATGATATTAGTACCTGCTCAGCATAGAGGAAAAACCAGTTACCACAGATAGTGAAGTACCTTGAATTTTATAAAGTAAAATACTAAGGGATAATTGTCAGTACCTGGCACCGTGCATGTTATAGTCATTTACTACATGCATTTGTTGAATTAATCGTAGACAAAGGCAAATCAAAAATTTGGAGTCTATTGATGCATGAATGTGCTAGTAGGCAGTGGCAGCCCAGCTAGACCCTCAGCAGAGGAAACTCAATCCACTATTTCCCTAAGCTTATGCACCTTTAAGGTGATCTGCTCTGAGCAGGCATGTATTCTTCAAGAAGCTCGGGAGCAGGCTGCTTTGGACCTCACGTGTGCATCTTGTGAAGCCACGTGATAAATTGGACCAAACTTCAGCTGAGGCTCTGGCAGGGCACTGGACAAAGCTGCCAGGTATAGTTAGGTGGGAGGTCTATGTCCACTGAGGGTAGCAGTTCTCTCACGCTGTCCCATGAGCCTGGTGACAAAGACCCAAATTGGTTTTAGGCAGAGCCAAGTTTTAGCTAAATCTAAATAAAAATACTTCAAATATCTATTTTTTTTTTTACCCCTGCACATAGAAACTTGAAATCAGTAACCCCCGACTATACCCCATGTCTGAGGGTCAGGCCAGGCCAGGTGGTCCCTACCCAGCCCAATGGGGAGCGCTGCAGCCTCATGCAGGCACCCCTCAGGGCTCCTGGCTGGCGCTGGTGCTCAGTTCCAGCATTGCTTAATTCTATTGACTTGAAAGAATCAATGAGCCTCTGAATATGAGCAATGTCCCCTTTTCAATGAAAAAACAATTTTTTTAATGATAAAATAAACATGTCCTTTTGGCTTAGAGGAATCCCTGTGAGCGTCCAGGAACCAACATTCCCTAACTCGAGTTCATTTTCAGGAGGGAAGCCTAGCCTGTGTGCAATACTGGTGACTTGTTTAGACACATCTGGTCTGTGTAGAGTTAGCAGAAGTGGCCCCACTGGGGCAATGAGGACTACTGAGAAACTGTCTGTGACAGATGAAGGAAAAAAACATCACCACACATATATTTAGGGAAGAGAAAGTGTAGGCTTGAGGTGAGAAATGTAGAGTCAGCATCACTAAATCCCCAAATATTTTTATAGGGGGATTGAAAGGAAAAAAATTCACCAAAATTCCCCACAAGCTCAAACAAAGCCACAATGTGTTCCCATTTACCGCCACCCTGATAATCACACCCTTCATGTCTTTTACAGTTAGGCTAGTACTCAGTGAGTGGAAGGCACTCCTATAAACAAAGGCTAGCAGAGATCACGTTGCCTTCCTCCTCCTTTCTCCACTCCTCAGAACAAGGAGGTCAAACAACTGCTTAACCTTTTGTGTTAATTAATATTTGGCTCCCTTTTGCAAATTAGGAGCCAGAGATAAATGATAAGTTGGCCACTGGAACTCATGAGGGAAAGTTTACAAGGTGTCTGAGGAATGCTCTGTGTGACATTCGCACTTAAAGTTGGATCTGTGTAAACTGAGGTTGGGGCTGATCCCAGGTCCAACACTGCAAGGCTTGACTCTCCTCAGAACACAGCATCACTCTGCCCACCCCTCAAGCCCGAAGCAAAGGGCTGCCATGTTGGAAGACAGAGTTCAGTGTGTAAGATGGTGTAAACTCAGAATTCTAACCCATGGCCAAATGGTGGAAAGAGCAGCACATACCCTTTCTGAACCTTTGCTGCTCCTCCCAGCCTTTGCTCTCCAAGGAGGGGTCTTTTCACTGAATCCTCTTTCCTGTTTGTGTTATGTAACTTCTTCCTAACCTCCAAAGTTTAGCTCAGTTTCGCCTAGCTTCCCCCCTCTTTCTCACCATCCCTGTGAGCTACCCCACCCATGTTCTCACTCACTTCACAAATTGGAGCTCTCAGTGACATGGCTCTTGTTTGAGCCTTTATGGACCACCACTTGGCCTCTCTAGTTGTCTCCTTTGTTATTTACATCTTACTGGGGGAGGGGGGTACTGGGGGGGGGGTTGGGGAATGATTTGCTGCATAACACTTTGCCTTCTTCCCCTCAACCGTCCTCCAACAACTAGGATGTGTAAGGTCCATGAAGGCAGCTACTTAACAGAATGTTTTAACATACCTGCCACAGCCTATGGGTATCAAAACCTTTTAAACAGTTGACTACCTCCTCAATCACATGTTAACCATCCATACTCTCTCCCTTTCCCAAGGCCAATCCTGGACTCTATCCATGTGCTTCCCTACCACGATCCAAAAGGCTCCCATCTTTCACTCTCCTGTCCACCTATTCTTTGTTTCTTTGGTGCATCTGGTCCCATAAGCTCTTGCGGGTGTAAGGTTTCTCCGTGGGAGCTTGTCCCCCAGCTGCTGCTTTACTATTTGTCTCTCCATAAGGTGTGGGATTTGTGGTGACACTGTTTTCCATGCGTGTATACATTGCATTTCCCTCAGAAGGCTGTAGGGCAATGGTTGTCCATCTACAGCATATGTAAGTATCACGTGGACACTGAATACAATGTAGATTCTGGCCACCCCTCCCAGAGATATTAGGAGATCCTGGGTCTGACGTTGGACCTGAGAACTTAGGCTGGAGGATGGCACTTGAGAAAGTCACTCTCAAGCTAGTGTATGTAGACCAGGTCATAAACTGCCTCCATGGCCTCAGACAGAGCTGAGTTGGGGAGGCAGCTCTTCCACAAAGCCATTTGCTGATTCATTACAATGAGACGGGGTGGCCAATCCTAAACAGGTTTTCTGAGCCAGCCTACCTCCCACTGCAGGGTTAAGAATTGTCACCTGGGCCCCTATGGGTTAAATGACCTCCACAAAACACATCAGGAAAATCCCTCAAATTCCAAGCTAATTGACAGAGATTCCAGGGATAGTTAGCAAATACTTCTCCATTCTCTACTGAGTGTCAGCAAGAACAATAGTTGGCTCTCAGCCTGCCCAACAAATATCATTCCACTAGAGTTCTCTGTAACTTTTCAGTCTTTTACTACAACATCTATGAGAATAGAATTTCTCTAAAATCGAATTCCAAACCTAAAAAGAAAAAACTTTTATGATACCTGGAGGCAGACCATTCAAATGTTTTGAGTTAATTTGGCACGGCTGAAAGAACTCTCACATTTGCAAAAATGTCAAAGTTCACTTTTGGCCTCCAAAGAGCTGAAATATAGCTCTGTTTTCAAACTAATGAATTTGGCATGAACACCATTTCTCAAAATGTGATTTTTGGAAGACTGAAGAAAATGGAGTGTGAACTAATATAATAACAGATTTCAGAATCACAGACTGCTAGAAGTTAAACAATGCCAAACATTACCTAGTCCAGATCCAACTTTTAATGTTGAGGAAACTAAGACTTTGTCTTATATTCTAAGTAACAAAACAACAATAAAAACCATCAATCTCAAAGGCTCCTTTATTCCTGGCAGAAGGTTTAAACAAAATGTAAATGAAGTTCACACAGGACAATATAAATTAAAGTACTTTTAGCGGGGCAAGATATTCTATGAATGCAAAAACCTCCAGACTCTGGGCAAGTCATGACTCTGCTTTAGTATCTTCATCTATAATATCATGGGTTGTTTTAAGGGTGAAATGCAACACATGTAAAAGTACATTATAAACTCTCAAATTTTATTATCTCGGTGAAAAACAACACTCATAGAGCTGCATTGAGATGGTCTGCTTAGAGTATGTCTTCATATTCTCTTACTTTAGTCCCTTCTGCCTAACCACCAAAGTCTACATCCAGTTGTTGTTTTTTATCCTGGTTCTTTACGGTCGTTTTGTCTCTTCTGATCCCACTCTGTTAAAAAAAAAAGAGCACACATGGACTCCATGCTGCCCATTTCCAGCCTGGATCCAGGAGACCAGAAGTGCAAGTTGACGGTATTCCACTTCTGTCTCCCAGCATCCACACAGTTCCCCCACCGACAGCAGTTCCTCAGTGTTTATCAAGTTATACTGAATGGAGTGGAATAAAATAGAATGGGAAGGAGTGATATTGAATTCCTTATAAGTGAATTCAACTCCCTCCCTACCCAAACTCTGGTCCACCTTAAAAAGAAGGTCTAACTAAGAGGGTCTTACCTAATGAGATACAGATTTTCAAAAAGGTGAGTTCTACCTAATGCCAGAAAGTGGGAAAGATTTATTTTATCTGGGCTTTGCCCAGGTCTACTTTCTACTTTTCCCAGTAGAAAGTGGTCCTCTTTCTTTAAGAAGGAAGCAAGTATAAGTCTACATGGAGGGATGATGTGGATTTGGCACAGATTTTACTTGCAAATTCTCATTATGGGTAAAATTATCATTATTTCTCTTTGGTTCTATAAGAACCATAACGAGGCAACTGCTAGAAAAGAAAGACAGTAACGCAAAGTAATCGTTTTTCTGGTTTGCAGTCTATAAACAGTGGCTCTTGCCACATTCCTATCTGTGGGTCTGGGTTGACTGCCCCAAATGAAGGTTCTCACTTAAAATGCAGCAATGGTTTTCAGGTCCAGTGCTCTTTCCCCTACCATCTACCCTGTGTGTCAGGCAAGGGTTAGATATTTCCTCTACATTTTCTCACTGAATTTTCCAAATTCAAATCCCATCTCCATTAGCAGTACAGCCTTTTAGGCAAGTTATATGATCAGTTTGTCCTTGGTCTCCTCACAAGTAAAGTGAGGATAAAGATCTTTCTTCCTTCTAGTGTCACTGTGAGTTTTAAATGAGGTAATACACAAAAATACAGCACCGTGCTAAGTAAGAACCCGTTGCACGTTACCTATTATTACCATGATTTCACCTCATTTTACACACGAAGAATCCTTATGGAGAGTAACTGGGAATGTTGCTGAGACTGAAACCTGAATTTGACTCTGAAGACCTTCCTTTTGGCTGCTTTCAGGTAGCCTTTTATTGCCCTACTCTCTGCTCTTCGTTCTCCTCTTGGACCTCTCCCCCCTGGCAGGTAGCCCACTGCCATGCATGGTGTTTCTGATCCCAGGCTGCCTGCATCAGAATTATCTACAACTCTCCCTATATAGACAGAATAAGGATTCAGGAGCAGAGGCCCAGGAGTCTGCATTTCACAAGCAGCTCGGCTGACACTTCTGCATCTGAGCAGGTCAAGGGCTACTGACCCAGACTGACCATTGCTGCAGCTGCCACTGTCCCAGCCTCCCCACCTGCCCCCTCCCCCCGGAAGTGCCCAAATCTATCTTGCGGCACATCTTCCCTCCCCTGCACTCCTCCCATCTGCTCTTTTACACTTAGCCATACAAGGCTGATGCTGGCTCACTGTGTGGACTCCTCAGTCTAGTCCACTTTGCATAATGGCTCACTGAAGTACTGGCTCATTTTGCCTGAGAGTCAGGCAAGCTCATCAGAAAAGGAGGTGGGCAGAAAGGGGGAAGGAGAGGCAGAAGGTTGCGCTCCATCCATCCCATGCACAAGACTTAACCATCCACAAAGACACCACAACTATTCACCTAGAAAATGTCAAATTGTACCAGTGTCAAGCCTACAAAAACGAGAACATAGCAGAGCAAGCAAGCACAAAGAGGAGAAACTAAATCAGTATTATTTGTTTTAGAGCTTTATCTTATCTCACAAGCACACAGATCCCTTCCACAGTGGAGGCCAGGTGTCATTTACCATTTGCTTTCAATTAATCCGGTTTTGCAAATAATAGACAGATGCTCCTATCCCCAATCCGAGTCCACCGAAACACTCTGCCAGATGCCCCTCTGAGGCTGCTAAGAGGGCACCTGAGAACGTTACCCCAAGACACACATTTCTGTTTTTCTTATCATGACAATTTTTTCCTTTGTCCAATTTTTTTCTTATTAATACAAGTGGACTTAATCTCTGGTTATATAAACAACCAAAGAAACCCTAATTCCTGAGAGGATATCAAAGTTCTATGCATGAGTAGGGGAAGGAGTTGAGGGGGTGGGGAAGAATGGAAGGAAAACAGCATTAATTATTAAACACAAGATTTTAGAAATCACATACCATTTGGCACTTTTCCTTTCCAAGTGCCTCTATCCCCATTAAAGGTTAGGAAAGCCAGGCTTCTCACCTGGAAGATTTGCTTAATTATGTTTCCTTCCTCCTCAAGTGGGAAGAGTTTCCATGGATGGTTTAAAAACACATTTCCTATGGGTGTGTTTGCTCTGGATGGGAATATGGTGGCCCTATCTGCATAGATCGTATTTTCCAAACCAGACTTGGAACCACTTAAGAGAAGACAATATGCAAACACATGCGAATAATCTGCCAATCAGCTATATCGCCCAGAACCCTAGGAATGTTTTTATAACAGGGCAGAAACACAGCTTTCTATTTTGCCTGCTGGAGCTCAGGGCAGGGAACCAGTGCAGGGTCTGAGTATCAGAGAACAGGGTCCTAATGTGCCTCACTGTTCACAAAAGGGTCGGTCTGGATTTCTCTGCCATATTTTCCATGTGAGCGAATTTCTGAAACAGGTCCACGTTACTGTTGTAACTTATTGTCAGCCAATGACTCAGATAAGGGGTCGGAAATCCGGTCATTGCAATCATAGGTACTGTCCTCCTGGTTCTCAGAGCCCAGGTGGGGACAATCCAGATGAGTCATACTCACAGCCCCTCTTAGACTCCAGAGAGTCACCCAATGTCAGAGGCCAAATCATCCTCAGATAGCAAGTAGGCCAACTCTCTCATTTTAGAGATGGACAAACTGAGGTCCAGTGATCCAGTGTCACTATAACACAGTGAGTTAGTGGCTACACAGACGTAAGAATTTGGATCCTGTAAGTCTTGGTTCAGGAACTGCCATGTTGATCTTTAAGAGTTTACAAAGAATAGAGATGATACAGACACATTTTCTGAAGTCGTCATCGTCTTAAAAAAGGAAAAGACCAAGGGGCTAACGGTAAAGAGGGGAGCTGTGTCTACAGCGAGGTGGGGAGCAGTGGCTTGAGTTCAGTCTCTGAGAGAAGACACAACACGGGTCAGCCCCTCAGTTGATTGATGAGTGGACTCCGAAACTTACCTAACCTTGCTAAGCCTGAGCCCTCATCTTTAAAACAGAAATAATCGTGTCGACTTTGTGAGGTTGTGTAAGAATTAAAGGAGATAATGTACAAGTCCTGGCACACACAAAATGCTTAATAAATTCTGGCTCTTGTCATAACCCCAGTGCAGACATCCAAGGACTTGAATAAACGGCCAAGGCATCAGTCCTGGGGGGCCTGTCCTTAAGGCAAACTTTCCTTCTGCCAGCTCCTCTCTCCCAGCTCTGGAACCTGGCTGCCCAAACTTCCTCTGCTCCTCTGAACAAAAGACAATCGTGACAATTTTAGTCCTCAGCTCCACAGATCTTTCCAGAAGGGTAACAGGGTACAGAACAGAAATGAAATTGCAAAAGGACATGGGATAAAGGGTGCCAGGAAGAAAGTGAAAATGAGAGCTATGAACAGGAATCTTTAATCTGTTATCACAGTGCTGGATTATGTAACTAAGCCATTATAAATATGGGGAGTGTGAAATACGATCTCCAGCATGCCAGTTCTCTATAGAACTTACACTGGTAGCAGAATGGATGCCCATCACTTCTCTCTTAACTTGCATAAGTCATTAGTCACCCAGAATTAGTGCAAAAGCATTTTCCTCCCCCCAGGACCATTAACATAATGTTTCATAAAAGCTGGTTTCAGTGACATTCTAATTACTGACTCTCTACTTGGTTACTATACAATAATAATTAACATGTATAAAGCTGACCCTGATTCAAAAAAGAGAGATCAATGTTCAATATGATTTTCCTGAGCAATACGTTTGACCTGAGTTTCCGAAAATCAGCCATACATCTTATTTTCTTTCTATATATATCAGAAAATATGATTTACTCTTTCTTAACTCCAGATCTGCAGTTTTCCTTTTGAGTCCTCAGTTATTTCCTTGCAAAATATCTGCCCAAAAGGACAACAGGATAAAGTTTTCTCAAGACAATATTTGTTTTGCAGAGTGTATCCCTGATACTGGACACCACCCAGCTGCTGGGGACCCTGGAGGCCAACAGTCTGAGGTTCTGACATTGCAATTCAAACCCCCAAAGCACAGCGGATCTTAGTCTTGGATTCAGAGAAGTCATTGTCTTAATTTTTTTTTCCCTGGACACTAGCTGACCACACCCACCCCTACTACAGAGATAAGAACAAACAGGATGTATTCTGTCTTTCCAAAGACTGCTGCATCAGCATATATTTTGCACTTAAAGCTTTTAAGTATTTGACTTATACATTTATGAACACCCCCAGTGGATTGTTAGGGTTTGGTTTAATCCCCAAGAAAACTGGCATTAAAATAGACCTTTTCCCAGCAATAATAATCACACTTATGATAAATTATTCTATTCTCAGTACCTTTGAGACACATGAGAGCTTTTATGTAATAAAGAAGCCATTTATTTCCAAATATTTTAATGCATGTTTCCATATTTTTCTCATTTTTAATGCACGGGCCATTGACAGTATTGTAAGAGAATGTCTTTTAAAAGCAAATTTATGGCAAATGTTCTAGCGAAATGGACAGCAGCATGCATCGTTGCAGAGCTATACTGCTGAAAGGAGCAGGGTAGAGATGTTCTAATTCTCATTTATGTGCATAAAAGAGTAACCTCTACAGAGAAAGACAATGTTATCGGGTAAATTGATAAGATGTGGGAGACCTCGATTCAATGTGAGCTCCATCCTTTAATTTGCTGTATGCACTTAGTTTTTGCTGTGCCTCATATGCCACATCTGAATCACATGGGGGAAAGGAACTGACACTGTAGAAGACCATGATGGCTATTAGAAAAAGAAAGTTAAGGCAGAGCCTTCATGTGTTAACTGGAAAAAGAGCCTATTTTGAAAAGGCAGAGAATCAAGGAGTAGATAGAATGGCCTTTGCCAGAAGTTTCACTATTTTGATTTTCTCAACATTCATTTCAGACTGCTCATCTAGATGCTATCTGAAAAGCCACCACGATGGTGGCTCTTGACTGGGAAGGTGGTAGTGGGGTCTGGAAGGGGGACTGTGTCAGAATAAGAATATACATTTCCCTAGTTCTGTGACTTTAATTTGTGCTAGACTCTTGGGGGAGAAAACATTTTGGGAAATCTCAGATGTGTAATTCTGATATGCTGACAGATAACCACTGCATTGATATAAATATAAAATTTAACCTCTGTCATATATACTTATAAGAGATAAGAAAATGTGCCCTTGACATGAGCAATGTAGTGCTTCTGGGATAAAAAGCCAATTCTAAGGGACAGCATACAGAAATTCTTTTGACAACATGCTCTATACATTTTCTAGACATCAGTACTGTTCATCAGTAAGGGGTTTCCATCCCCTGTGGGTCTATCTAGTCCAAAGTTACTATAGACCACAAAAGGGCTGGGGGAAGAGTGTGCAGAGCAGGGTCTAGTTTTGATTCTGGACAGATGAGCTATTTTGGCCTTAGGGATATCATCTAACATCCTCCTAAGCACCTGAAACAGGGAGAACAAACATAACAAGATAAGAAGGAAAGGGTAAGTCAGTGTGAGGATGATTTAATAAAAGCAAAAGTTAGAAGAGCAATGCATGCATTGCCTTTTTTTTCTTAAGATTTATTTGTATTGTTTTTTGACAGAGAGAGACAGAGAGAGAGATACAGAGACAGAGACAGAGAGAAGGGGGAGGGCCCAGAACAGTCTAGCACATCATTGGTTTTCCACATAGTTTCATTCCACAGGTGGGCGCGGGGCTGCACAGGGCAGGAACTGGGCCGGGGTCTCACCCCGGTGAGAACCAAACTGGGGGCACTCCCCAGTTCAGCACATGGGTCCACATGGGCCGGGGCCAGGATTTGATCCTCGGTCCCCGGGGCTGCAAAGTGAGCGCTTAACCCCCTGAGCCATCCCGGCTTCCCCTGCATTGCCTTCTTACTGTGTGCTAAGTGCTGTGTTATGGGCTCACACTGTTAGAAGGGAGACCTTTAATAGGAAATGACTAAGGATGCTGGGCTCATGGGCACCAATGGCTTAGCTCTGCTTTGTCTGCTATAGTCACCAGCAGCCATGTGTAGCGACTGAACACCTAAAATGCGGCCATTGCAAATTAAGATGTCCTGTAAGTGTAAACTGTATACCAGCTATTAAATGTTTGGTACATATACAAAGAATGTAAGTTATCTCATTAATAGTTTTTATATTGAATATACATATGTTGATCTGATAATATTTTGAACAATGGGTTAGATAAAATACATTAGTAAAATTAATTTACCTCTTTCTTTTTCCCTTGTTAAAATGCATTGCCACTAGAAAGCTTAAAATTACGTATGTGAGGCCTGCCTTGGTGGTTCTCGTCACTCCTCTCTATTGAGTAGCGCCAGCTTGGGCTGTTAGTGAAACTCAGGTCAGTCATCTAGAAGGGCAAGCCAAGACCTCTGATAACCAAATTCCCTCGGGTCATTTTTATTTATTTATTTCTATTTTTGACAGAGAGAGAGAGAGAGAGAGAGAGAGAGAGAGAGAGAGAGAGATACAGAGACAGAGACAGAGAGAGAACTGAACTGGGGGAGCTCCCAGTGCAGCATATGGTTCTGCACGGGCCGGGGCCGGGATTCGATCCTCGGTCCCTGGTGCAGCAAAGTGAGCACTTAACCCACTGAGCCATCCTGGCTTCCCCCCTTGAGTCATTTACAGCACAGCCCTAGAAGCTGGGGACACACACACACACACACACAGGCTAGATTAAAGCAGGTAACTGGGAATTGAGAGTCCTAGTTGGGTGACTAGACAAGAAATCCTGGTACAACATAGCTACTGATGGTGTGCACTCTGGGACCAACTGCCTGGGTTTGAATCCCCCCTCAACCACGTACTAATGGTGTATGCAAAGGCAGTTTCCCTAACTACAAAATTGTTTAACTCTAGTAGCTGCTTCAAAGAGTTGTGATGGGGAAGCCGGGATAGCTCAGTGGGTTAAGTGCTCACGTGGCAGCACCGGGGACCCAGGATCAAATCCCAGCCCCGGCCCGTGCGGATCCATGTGCTGAACTGGGGAGTGCCCCCAGGTCAGTTCTCTCTCTGTCCCTGTATCTCTCTCTCTCTGTCAAAAACAATAAAAAAAAAAAAAAGAGTTGTGAGAATTAAATGAGATGCATGGAAAGTGCTTAGTAACTATACATAGTGAGTCCAGCAATAAATATGGGCTATAATTACAGTAGAGAAATTATAGGATCAAACTCTAAAGTCTGGCTCCCCATCACCCTCATGAACGCCTGCCCTCCACACGTATGGTCAATCAGCATGTTTAGAGTCTAGAAAATGTAGAAGTACTCAAGCGCAAGCCAGCTTTGTCCTGGGGCACAAAGAAGCGGTGTGACAGGAAAATGCTGTCACCTTGGGCCTTTCCCCTTAGGAGATGAGAGGGTGCTGAGATACTGGTACTGGAGAACGTCTCCCAGATGCTGCTTCTCTGTGCAAGAAGTTGGGATCAGTTTGATCTCCCTTTGCCCATAGTAAAGAAAGAGCCCCTTTTCCTGGGTGGGTGAAATACCTTTCTAGAGAAGAGGTTTCCCCAGGTCCCCTAGGACGTCACTTCTAAGCACAGCTCCAGTGGCCTGGCAGAACCCGGTAGGCCAGCAGTACGCCCGGTAACTGCCTGCATCAAATCCTAGGTGGGCTGGACCAGCACACAGGGGAGAGGCAGGACTGGACAGTTTCTGCTCATAGGGTTCAAGGAGTGGCATGGTCACAGAGGCCATCGAGGAGGAGGAACGTGGGGGAGCTTCTGGAGGCTTCTGGAGTAGAAACTACATTTCATTTAACTCCACTTCCCTGTCTTGGGAAGAGATGTTTAGAAGCTAGGGAGACTTAAGTGTGACTTCCTAGTTTTGGGTGCATCTCTTTAGTGTTTCTGTAAAGCTCAGACCAAGCTGACCACAGGGAGAAAAGTTTTTTGCGGCCCATGAAAACCAAGAGCATTTCAGAACGAGGGCATCGGCTGCTTTGCTGCATTATGGAGGAGTCAGGTCAGGGGGGTTCACCTTGAGCTGGTACTAAGGAGAAAGGGAGTTTGGGGCCAGACTTTGAAATGTGGTTTCTCCTTCCTTCCTGTTTCTCTACCAAAATTACATGTTGCAGGCAGTCTAGACTCTGAGCAGGGAAAAGCAGGCACGACTGGATTTTACTGGTAAGAATCATAGCACCTCATTGAAGAAGAAATTCTCTATCACAACAGGGAGTCTCAAATTAATCAAAGTCTTGGAATGGTTTCCTGATAAATGAAATGTTATAAATTATGGTAACTTCTTTTGGAGATGTTACATGTTTTTTTCTTTTCTTTTGTTTACTTTGGATTGCCACTGAGGTCAAGTGTGAAGTTGTTGATCTCACTCCAAGAGCCCAGAATACATGAGCACATCTGTGACCCAGGACATAGCACTCAGATGACCAGATGTACAATGTGGTGCTAAGCGAACCAAACCATTGAGGAGACACAATCAGCCATTAAAATGCGATATATATATATATATATATATATATATATATTTTTTTTT
>PVKE010006693.1:0-53364 GCA_004027555.1 Craseonycteris thonglongyai | reverse complement strand
GGGGGGGGGGGGGGGGGGGGGGGGGGGGGGGGGGAGGAGGGCGCTTGGAAGCAGAAGCAGGGAGCGGGAGCCCATGCATTCAGTACCGGTCTACAAGGGGTTAACTTTCCGGAACTGCGGGCTGGGGGGGCCGCGAGAGGATAGTACCGGGAGGGTGGATGGGTCCCTTACATGTTAATTTACTCTGAGACACCTGGGAGCGCAACCCAACCCCAGCCCAGCCTTCCAAGGTCCTCAATCGGTAGTACCCACTCCCCCTCCTTAGTTCCTGGAACCGACGGCTCTGTGACGTCACAAGATGTCCCGGAGCGTCGTTATACCCCAGTGACCACAGTGGTGTCGTCACCCTGAGGAATGGAGCAGGAAAGGAAACTGGACCCTCGGATGGGGGGCCTAGGGCAGCATCTAGAGCTGTGGTGTGGGTGGGGGAAGGAAGAGCAGGGGAGCGCAGGGGTCTTGGAAGAGGCTGGGCCTGGAAGGGAGGCCCAATGGGGTCCAGGAGCCAGTCAAGAGCTGAAGACCCGAGGAAGGCAGAAAAATTGAGGAGGGTGCCTTGGACTTCTCCAAAATGAGCAAGGTGGCCCTCTATGGGGGAGTTGGAGAAAAGGTGGCAGAAGGGGGACAAGACGAAGAGGAAGCCTCAGCAGGTGGAGAGGAGGAGGACAGGTGGGCAGTGTCAGTTTCAGACCCTGGCACATAGCAGACAGCATTTAGGAGCCATTGATGGAGTGATGGGCATTGACAGATCTCATATGAGGGTGATAATGAGTGAAGGAGATCAAGGACTCAGCAGCTTGGCAGAGGGAGGTCTCCAGGGGTGACAGGGCAGAGACCACTCCCTGGACCGGTTAGAGTTCCTGGAGATGAGAACGGGCAGGAAGGACCCCTGCCTTGTGGGGTCGAGTTCCTCTGGAGCAGGGAAGTGAATGATCCTGGCCCAGCCTAACTCCATCAACTGAGAAAGGCTCTCAATGGGGGAGGGGGGGTGCATTCAGAGAGAGGAGCTGAACTGGGGTAGGGAGGAGGCAGCGCCAGGCCAAAGCAGGTGGAACTAGGGAGGGAAAGACAAGACAAAGATTGAAGAAGAGTGAAGTCCACAGGAGGGCAGTTAGGCTGGGGGCAGGTCTGTGAGACCCTCCCATACAGATGCAAGGACAACCTGAGGGTAAAGGCTGGACTGGGAAAGCAGGGGTCCAGGTAGATTGTTGAAGAAAAACAAGGATAATGGGCACAGCGAACGCTGCAGGGATCCACAGTGAACGCTGCGGGGATCCACAGCGGACAGACTACTACACAAAAGAGAGCTGGGAAAGCTGGGATGGCTCAGCGGGTTAAGCGCTCGCTTTGAAGTCCCAGGGACCGAGGATCTAATCCCAGCCATGTGGACCCATATGCTGACCTGGGGTGTGCTTCCCATGCAGGAGGACCCCCGTTTGGTTCTCACCCCCCTCCCCTGCAATTCGGTCCCTGGCTCGAGGGGCCATGTCTCCCATGAGGGAGGCTTCCAGCCCAGTTCCTGCCCTGCCCGGCCCCCACCCACCTGTGTGGGATGACACCATGTTGAAAACTGATGACATACAACTATGGAGACTGCTCTGGGCCCTCCCCCTTCTCTCTGTCTCTCTGTCTCTGTCTGTCAAAATTAATAAATCTTAAAAAAAAAAAAAAAGAAAGAAAGAAAGAAGAGACAGGGCTGAGGGGCTTATTGTGAGGCTAGCATCTGGCCCCATCAAGAGGGTAAGATTACAGCAGAAACAGGCTCAGAGAGGTCCTTCACACTCTTCGGGATCTGGCTGACTAGAATTCCATTTTTTTTATTTTTTTTTATGCCTCCAGGCTTCCTTCCAAAGGTTCTCTTCTACAGAAATGCCTTCCTGCATTTGGGGCGGTGGGAGGATAGGGTGTAGGGCGTGGGGGGACTCCTATTCATCCATCAAAGCCCAGGTCTAAGAGCACTTTTGAGGAGCTTCCCCACCTCCTTCCGGCACTCCTTGCACTTTTCTGCCTCAGGACACAGCACATCTCTCTGCTGTAAAGGCCCACAGCTCCGGAACCCACTATTTTCATTTTTGGAACCTCACTACTTCCCTAGTGAGGATGCCATGGGAGACGGAAGAGAGGATTGGGATAAGACTGATCCAGGGGAAGCCGGGATGGCTCAGTGGGTTAAGCGCTCACTTTGCAGCGCCGGGGACTGAGGATCGAATCCCAGCCCCGGCCTTTGCAGACCCATATACTGAACTGGGAGCTCCCCCAGTTCAGTTCTCTCTCTCTCTCTCTCTCTCTCTCTCTCTCTCTCTCTCTCTCTCTCTCTCTCTCTCTGTCAAAAACAATTAAAATAAATGGCAAAAAAAAAAAAATTAAAAAAAAAGACTGATCCAGAACACGGAGTAGAAACAGGGTGAGGGCGCACTCAGGACGCAGTAGGAGTGAGGACCTGCGGGACCATGAGCCGCCTCCGGGTCCCCAGGCCTTGAAGTCTCATGCGTAGAAAAGGAAGCCTCTGGGGGGCGCCCGAGCCCTTAGTGTCTGTCAGGGGTCGCGGTGGCCAATGAGTGACTCAGTCACTATCTCTAGCGGGGCATGGAGACAGGACCGCATGGGGGGCGGGGGGGCGGCGAGCGCGACCCCCACCCGCCCAGCGGCCCTTCGTGGCTGTTAAGCTCTCTAAGGCCTCGGAGAGACGCGATTTGGGCGCACCTCGCTGGTTACTATGGTAACTCCGCGCCCCAGCCTCTAGCGAGGCGGCTGAGGGAGGCGCAGCCAATCAGAAGCAGCAGGCGTTCTCAGGGACCCACACCCCCCACCCACGTGTGGGCGGGGGTCAGGAGGTGCGGGGAGGAGGAGGAGCGTGGGCCGCAGCGAGACCCGGCGCCGGCTGCCAGCTCGCCGCGGCTGCTGGGCTGCGCGGGGACACTTCCGGAGTGCCTGCGCGCCTGTGCGGGGTCCCCTCCCTCACAGGGGAGCAGTCACCTGCAGAAACCGGGCCTTCAAGCGGGGTGCCGGACCTTGCGGGGGCTGCAGGCCCTCCTGTCACGTGTCTGTCTGGTCGGTGTGTTGGAGAGGAGATCGTTCAAGCAGGTCCCTTCAAATGGCTCACTTGGGGAATCCGGAGGCTAGGGTCTCTTCTGTGGGACCACCAAAAGGCACTGTCCAGCCATTTCCAGTCGAATATCCTGGGTCCCTCCAGAAACAAGTTCAGGGTGGGCTGTTTGGGTAGCCTGTTCGTTTGCCCAGGTTCATGGAGGTCCCCAAAGTATTCCTGAGAGCCCGGACTTTGACTCTCGGAAGAGTGCAGGTGTGTGTCTGCACAAACATGCGCGCCCATAGGTGTCAATACCTGGAGAGGATCTGGGTGTAAACGGGTTTATTCTGTGCACACTTAACTCGTGTGTTTGAGTGAGGATGGGTGTGTGTGTGTGTGAAGGAGATATACAAATGGATAGTCCTATCCAGGAATGCCTGAGAGTCCCCCAAGATCTTGTATATCTTCTCCCTTAGAATTTCCATAACCTGGTTCCCACCAGAGTCCCCTCCCTCCTTCAGCGCAGGACTTCTCCGAATTGGGGCAATGTGAGAATTTGGAAATATATAGACAGAAGCGTTCAGCTTAAAACTCTCGGGGTTTGTGGGGCTCGCAGATCCAGGGCTGGGTTCCCAGTCGGGCACATCTGGGAAGGTGAACCTGCGAAGACCCCCCCCCCCCGCCCCCAATCCCGCTTCGCATCTGCGAGCCTCCAGCCCAGGTGCGCTGGAGGGAGGTCGTGGTTGTGTCGCGCAAGGCCCCGCACGGCCGCGAGGTGGCGCCATAGCTACAGCAGAGCCCACTGGCCCGGGCCGCTCCAGATAAGAGTGTGCGAAAAGCGCAGCGCGGCTGAGACGCGACCAGGACGCGGGGAGGACGGACCGGCAGGACAGACCAACCGGGGGCCCGGCGGGCGGAGGGCAGCGCAGCGCAGCCACGTCCCCCCTGGATCCGCCGGCAGCCGGGCCCGGGGCTTCCGACATGCCCCCCAGGTGGGTCCTCTGGCTGGGGACCGGGAGGGACAGGGGACCCAGACAGCCCGGTCCTCGCGCGCTGGCCGCTTCGGGCGCATCCTCCGGCGCGGGCTTCCCAAGTTGGCTGGCGTTCGGCGCTTTGGGTGTCTCCCCTAGACGACTCAGGACCCCCGAGCCGCTGCTCCGCGCCGGGTTCACGGCGGGGTCAGCGGCCGGCCCGGCTCTGCCCGCACATGGGCTGGAGAGGCGAGGGGAAGGGAAGGGGAGCTGGCGGGCGGGGCTGGCAGGGGCGCTGCCCTGGCACAGCTCGGCGCCTGGCAGTGGGGCGGGTGGGGCGCTGGCTAGGAGCTGCCACCACCACGGGACGGAAGCCTGGCCGGGCTGAGGCCGCAGGTAACGGGCCACGAGGCCCTGCGGGCCAGGCGGGGAATAGGGGCGGCAGGGCAGCTCAGGGCTTAATTGAGGCCCCGCGGCCGCCAGGCTGCCGAAATGGGGGGCGAGAGGAAAAGCTGGGAGCCTAGGGACTGGGGCTGGTGCGCCCCTCCCGGCCTGTCTGAAGTTGGGAAACTTTTCCCCAAGTTTGGGGCGGCTGAGTTCTGGTAGAGAAGTGGCCGAGGGGAGCTGGGGAGGGAGGCGCCTGGCTGCGAATGCAGACCTAAGGCCGAGGCCCGGCCGGGACGCGGGTGGGGCGCAGGCCGGGGTCAGGGCCGCAGCCGGCTGTGCGCCGTGCCCGCCCGGGGCGCTGCCCCCTCCCTCCCCTGGGAGCTGCGTGGCTCCCCCCTCCCCCCCACCTGCTTCCTGCCTCAGCCTCCTGCCCCGATATAACGCCCTCCCCGCGCCGGGGCCGGCCTTCGTGCTCTGCCCGCCACGGCAGCCGCTGCCTCCGCTCCCCGTGCTGGGGCAGCCTTAGGGGCCCCAACGGAGGGCCTGACAGCCCCCGGCCAGGGCGGCGCCACAGCGGCCACGGGGCTCCCCTCCTCCGGATCACTTCCCCCAATTGGGGCAACTTCTCCCGAAGCGGGAGGCGCTTTTCACTCGGATCTCTTAGATCCCACTTGGGCAAAGTTCTCGGCCCTGAATGACTTTTCCTGAAGCGGACATTTTCCTCAAATCGGGTCTCCGAAAGGTTCACTTCTCTCAGTTTCCTCCTTGGAAGCCCCCAGAAGCCAGCCTGTGTGCCCGGCGCCTTTGGGCCTGGGGGTGCAGGCCAGCCTGGCCTCCTCTCCACCAGCCACTCTCCTGCTCCGCCGGCCCAGGCTCCCTCACTCAGAGGCCGCTGATCCTCCACCGGCGCCCAGGCCGCGGTGCTCCATGCCGGTGCCTAGCTGAGGGGAAGGGAAAGTGGAGGGGAGACGCGCCAGGCTGGGGACCGGCAGCGAGGGCTCTGTGCGGCTCTGAACCGGCTGGTGTGTGTCCCCGCAGGAGACTGTGCTGGGCAGACGATGCTGGACACGATGGAGGCGCCCGGCCACTCGAGGCAGCTGCTGCTGCAGCTCAACAACCAGCGCACCAAGGGCTTCTTGTGCGACGTGATCATCGTGGTGCAGAACGCCCTCTTCCGCGCGCACAAGAACGTGCTGGCGGCCAGCAGCGCCTACCTCAAGTCCCTGGTGGTGCACGACAACCTGCTCAACCTGGACCATGACATGGTGAGCCCGGCCGTGTTCCGCCTGGTGCTGGACTTCATCTACACCGGCCGCCTAGCTGATGGCGCCGAGGCTGCTGCGGCCGCGGCCGTGGCTCCGGGGACCGAGCCGAGCTTGGGCGCCGTGCTGGCTGCCGCCAGTTACCTGCAGATCCCCGACCTCGTGGCGCTGTGCAAGAAGCGCCTCAAGCGCCACGGCAAGTACTGCCACCTGCGGGGCGGCGGCGGCGGCGGCGGCGGCTACGCACCCTACGGAAGGCCAGGCAGGGGCCTGCGGGCCGCCACGCCGGTCATCCAGGCCTGCTACTCCTCCCCGGCCGGACCTCCGCCACCGCCCAGCACTGAGCCGCCGTCGGGCCCCGAGGCAGCAGTGAACACGCACTGCGCAGAGCTGTACGCCTTGGGCCCCGGCCCGGCGGCCGCGCTCTGCGCCTCAGAGCGCCGCTGCTCCCCACTCTGCGGCCTGGACCTGTCCAAGAAAAGCCCGCCGGGCTCCGCGCCTCCTGAGCGGCCGCCGGGCGAGCGCGAGCTGCCCCCTCGCCCAGACAGCCCCCCCAGCGCCGGCCCCGCAGCCTACAAGGAACCGCCGCTCGTCCTGCCGCCGTTGCCACCGCTGCCCTTCCAAAAGCTGGAGGAGGCCGTACCGCCTCCGGACCCGTTCCGCGGCGGCGGAGGCAGCCCGGGATCCGAGCCCCCCGGTCGCCCCGACGGGCCCAGCCTTCTCTACCGCTGGATGAAACACGAGCCAGGTCTGGGCAGCTACGGCGACGAGCTGAGCAGGGAGCGCGGTTCCCCAGGCGAGCGCGGCGAGGAGCGCGGTGGGGACCTGGCAACCTCGCCCGGTGGCCCCCCGCTCAGCCTGGCACCGCCGCCGCGCTACCCGGGCAGTCTGGACGGGCCTGGTGCGGGCGGCGACGGCGACGACTACAAGAGCAGCAGTGAGGAGACAGGCAGCAGCGAGGACCCCAGCCCACCTGGTGGCCACCTCGAGGGCTACCCATGCCCGCACCTGGCTTACGGGGAGCCTGAGAGCTTCGGTGACAACCTGTATGTGTGCATCCCGTGTGGCAAGGGCTTCCCCAGCTCAGAGCAGCTGAATGCGCATGTGGAGGCGCACGTGGAGGAGGAGGAGGCGCTGTATGGCAGGGCCGAGGCGGCTGAGGTAGCGGCCGGGGCCGGGGGCCTCGGGCCCCCTTTTGGAGGTGGCGGGGACAAGGTCGCTGGGGCTCCCGGCGGCCTGGGGGAGCTGCTGCGGCCGTACCGCTGTGCGTCGTGCGACAAGAGCTACAAGGACCCGGCCACGCTGCGGCAGCACGAGAAGACGCACTGGCTGACCCGGCCCTATCCATGCACCATCTGCGGGAAGAAGTTCACACAGCGCGGGACCATGACGCGCCACATGCGCAGCCACCTGGGCCTCAAGCCCTTTGCGTGCGACGCCTGTGGCATGCGCTTCACGCGCCAGTACCGCCTCACTGAGCACATGCGCATCCACTCAGGCGAGAAGCCCTACGAGTGCCAGGTGTGCGGTGGCAAGTTCGCGCAGCAACGCAACCTCATCAGTCACATGAAGATGCACGCCGTGGGTGGCGCGGCCGGCGCGGCCGGGGCGCTGGCGGGGCTGGGGGGCCTGCCCGGCGTCCCCGGCCCCGATGGCAAGGGCAAGCTCGACTTCCCCGAGGGCGTCTTTGCCGTGGCCCGGCTCACGGCTGAACAGCTGAGCCTGAAGCAGCAGGACAAGGCCGCGGCGGCCGAGCTGCTGGCGCAGACCACGCACTTCCTGCACGACCCCAAGATGGCGCTCGAGAGCCTCTACCCGCTGGCGAAGTTCACCGCAGAGCTGGGCCTCAGCCCGGACAAGGCGGCCGAAGTCCTGAGCCAGGGAGCACACCTGGCCGCGGGGCCGGACGGCCGGACCATCGACCGTTTCTCCCCGACCTAGAGCGCCTTCGCCGGGCGGCTCGTTGCCACTGCGTGGCCCCAGGCCCGCGCCCGCAGGGAGCGGCGGCGGCGGCAGCGAGCAGGCACAAAGCTCCAGGACAACTCGTAGCAGCGGCCCCACCTCTCTGCGGCCTCACCTGGCCTCACTGCTTCGTGCCTTAAGCGGGGGTGGGGGTGAGGGGAAAACCTCGGGACAGGGGTGGGATGGGGGAAGGGAGATTTATATTTTTGATATCAGCTTTGACCAAAGGAGACCCCCGGCCCTTCTCCCGCCTCTTCCTGTGGTTCCTTGGCCCCTCTCCCCCCGGCTCTGTGCTGCTCTCGGGGGGAGGGGTGTCACTGTTGGGGCGCTCCCAGCCCTACCTCCGGCCCTTGGCGACCACACCCATTCTCACTGTGAATCTCCCCGCTGGGGTCGGAGCGTCGGGCAGAGTCGGGGAGCGGGAAGGGGACTGAGCCGGCCGGAGGGCCCCCTGCCCCCGCTCCCACCCACCCCGGGACTAATAATGTGAAGTTCCTCATTTTGCACAAGTGGCACTAACCCCAGGGCCCACCTTTCCCTCCCTCCCTCTGGAGTCAGAGGGCTGAGACAGCCCTGGCCTCCCCGGTCTCTCACTCCCACGGTGTCCCCTCCTTCCTTCCCTGGGGCCCCGGACCATATTTATTGCATGTGCCCCGGGCAGCCCCATACCCCGAGCCCAGGCTGGGCTGGGCCAGAACGTGGTCTCTTTAGCTCCCTCCTCCTCGTTTGTATATTTCCTACTTTGTACACAGGCTCTTCCAGGGCCGCTTCCATTTTCTATACTCGATCCAAACAGCAATAAAGCAGTAACCAAGGACCCTGGACCCTGCGGCTCTCTTCCGCATTGCACGAGGACCTGGGTGGACACAGGTGGGACCAGACAGGCGGAGGGACAGGTGCAGAGGCTTGGACCTTCTTAATTAATTCCCCAGTCTCAGAGAAAGATCATTAAGAGGTCACATATGTTTCATAACTAAAATTTTATTAAGGAAACAAAACCAGTGCTGCAAATAGGATAGAAAGGAGATGGGTCTCCCACCCACCCACCCAGTCATCAGCTTTCATCCAGGGGAGAGGATTTCAAAGGAGGGGCCCGGGACCCCACACCCCAAAAGGCAGTCTTCTGCGGCCCTGGGGGACTCACACTCCTAAACCAGTAACTGTGGCTCTACTGTACAGCCCCTCTAGCTTCTGGTATAATCTTGTGCCTTGGGAGGGCATAGCTTTGCTTCCATCCTCTGGGCAGGCTATATAGTCAGACAGGGCTCTGGGGGATTCCCCCACTGGTCCCCTCAAAATTTACTCCTGGCTCCTCCTTAAAACCCGGTCTTCCCCCAGGTTGCCCTCATCCCTGTCCCTGGGTTGGGAAAACACATTTCTAGCAGGAAGCCTCCAGAGTGAAGCTTTGAACACAAGTGCCAGCTAAAGAGGCAACAAAAAACTCAAAGGCCAAAGGGCCCTGTGTCAAGTTCTAGGGCAAAACTAAAAACGGTGCAAACTCCAGGCTAGGCAACGTTCCTGCTAGGCACTAGCCTGAAAATCTCTCAGCACACTGGGGCCTGGGAAAGGTCAGGGGTGGGGAAGCTTTATTAGGTTCCTGCTACAGGTACCAGAGGAAGGAGATTCAGAGTGAGAACCCCAATGGCAAGCAACTGAGGTGAGGAAATTGAGGGGACCAGGGAGATGAGAGGGATTGGCTAGAAAGGGAAGGAGGGTGAGGGGGGTGCTTCAGTGTGGGGAGGGGGAGAAAAGAGGGGAGGGGAGAACTGAGAAAAGTGTGAGTAAATTTCGTTCAGTGGGAACTAGACCAAAAGGAAGGCCAAAGAGAAGAGAGGAAGCAGGCAAAGGCCACCCAGGAAGCATGGGCCTGAGACCAGATGTCCCTTCCCTCTAGACCCATGACCATCCAAGGGGAAAACAAGTGGCCAGGTGCCATGGACCCAGACTGATAAGGGCAGGAAGAGCAGCGGGAGGGGTGTGTGGGATTAGGGTGGGAGCAGGGGAGAGGGGTGGGGGAAGGGGTTAGGGTTGCTATTTGGGACACGGTGTTCAGAACCCAACTTGGGTCCACAGGGGAATCCAAGCCTCAGGGACAGAGACAACACCCTGGGCACTCTCTTCATGGCATGACCAAGCCTCTTGCACACATTCAGGACAGGGACCCATGATTTCACCTGCATCTGATGGAAACTCTAACCCCCTGCCCCATCTCCACTGAGAAAGTGTCTGGGCCCCCGGGCTGAGGCCTGCCCCCAGCCTTTGAACCAGACAGACGGGGCGGGAGAGAGGGGCGAGCATGGGCCGCTGATCCGACGCGCCCGCCTGCTGTCACTGCAGCCAGCCGCCTCCCTGCTAAATCTTGGCAGCCCAGGAGGGTCCCAGCAGCTTCTGCCCAGCCCTTGGGAAGGGCTCTGTGAGGAGCAGCTCCTCACAGCACGGCCACGGCGTGGGTTGGAAGAGGATGGTTTATTGTCGGGGTGGATTGGTGGCTCAGGCATGTGGGCATCTTCCGTGCTACACTGGGTGCCTGGTGGCCTCTCAGGAACGGTTCCGGGGGGCGCCCGATGTGGCCCTCTCAGCCCACCTGCGCCCACGTGAGGAAGGCCGGGATGTCCCGCACAGGCACGTTCCTCGTCAGTGCCTTCACACGCAGGTTCCGGTCATCCGTCAGCAGCACCACCTCCCGCAGGAGCCGGATCGGCTCCTCTGTGGGCACAAGAGAGCAGAAAGACGTCACTGAAGGGGAGGCAGAGGCACTGGCTGCCTCTCCTCCCTCTGGAGGGGAATGTGGTCCTGGGGCGGTCAAGGCCAGACACTTCTTGGCCCTTCCACAAATCCTTCCCCCATGGACAGGACTGGCTGAGGGGGCCCCTTAAGAGAGGGGCCATGCTGGGCCAGGGCTGGTCTTCTGCTTTGGACCCCTGCCTCCTGCACAGGACCCTCTGCCTCATGTCCTGACGGCTGCCCACAGCACCGGCCTCTCCCAGTACTTGTGACGGCATGGCTGGTCCTGGACCACAGAACTTCTACTGCACGTCCCCTCCCCCCAGACCAGCAGAAGGCTTAGGTATTCAGAGGTAGAAATGAAAGATGGACTATGGAGTATCCCCAGGGCTCCCAGATGTGAAGAGAGGGGGGCACTGAGGGAAGAGGGCAAGGGTCCTTGGTAGAACTGTGCGAAGGTGGCTCTGTTATGTAAAAGTGTTTCATGGTGACGCTCTCTAACAGCACAGAAGAGGGAAAACTAAAGGTAAAATTAGGCTCATCTTCCTAGTTCTCTCTTCATGTGTCTGCCTTATTTCCCAGGGTAAATCTGTGTACATTTCCGGATTTCTTTATGCACATTTACAAGTATATATACTTGTTATATAAGTTTCCTCCCCCTCTCCCCGCATTACAATCACACTAGCCACACTTTATTCAAATTATATATATTTTAAAACACATAGCCTTCATTCTTTTCAGGTAACTTTTAGCAGGATGCCTTCTACACCTCTCTTCCCCTAACTCCCTATACTTTTAATATAGTGGACAGAATTTTAAACTGGGCCAAGTACTCATACAAGTGACATCCCTGCACCCTCCCACCCCGGCAGGGCCCCTCAGGTGGCAAGTCAAGCCCTCAGCCCCAGGCTGGATGTTTGCTGACAGACGTCCGACAGACAGTGAGGCACGGGCAAGCCCTTGGGGGCTCACTTAGGGCACGGGCTGGGCTGGGGGATTGCAGATGTCCATGTGGGACCTGAGCCGCCTCAGGCGTGCCAGCTCCAGGCCGGGAGCTGAGAACTGGCTGTCAGCCTTGGGAGGAGTCTGGGGGAAGAGGGAGGGAGAGGCTCATGGTGTGGATGGCAGCTGAGAGGAGGGGAAAGGTAGGCGGCGGGTAGGATGGCAGGTGAGGGGCTGTGGTGGGCGGAGAGGGAGAAGGTGGCCGTGGGCAAAGGGGATGATCTGCGGTTCAGCTGCCTGGGCTGGCCCCTCTGATGGGGGGGGGGGGGGTGCGGGGTGTGTGTGTGTGTGCTGTGCGGGGCTCCCAGCTGGCTGCCGGGGTCTGACCACAGCCCCGCCATTCCTGCCCTGGGACTCAGACCAGGAGAGTCCCAGGCTCAGGTCAGCTAACCAAGGCACTGCTGGCAGGGGTCTGCAGGGGTTTCTGTGGATACTTTGAGACATTTTTAACAATAAACATCCTCTGTTTTGACACTGGTAACTTCACTTTGTTAGAAACCAGAAACTGTCATCTTGTCAGGCCCCATCCGCCATAATCCACATGATTTTAAAATTCAACATCGTTTACACATAAACATTTGGTGACAGTTTCTCTGTGAATCTGACAAGTTAATCTGCTAAGAATTCACACTGACAAATGGGGTTTGATTACAGCAGCCGTTGCTGATGTAATTCTGATAGGGGCGGTCCCCAGGATGGCAATGGTTCCTGTAGGCTGTTCAGGGTGAAGTGGGGGTGGGGCGGGGATACTAGTAAGGCCAAGTGAAAATGTGTCTCTGCTGAGAGAAACAGCTCGAGGCTGGGTGGGGCCACAGCGGTGTCTGAACCACACTTCCCAACAAGGCCCTTTGCTCTCCGGCTGACCTTGCCCTCAGAAGGTGCCTCTCTAGGAAGCTGCATAAGAGCAGAGTCCAAGCTCCTCTGTTTGGCTCAGCCAAGACTTTTTACCACTTGAATGGCCTGCAGATCTGGCCTTACGGGACAGTACATGCAAGTCATGTGCAGGACCCATCTGAGGACCAGCAGGTGTGGACTCGTTACCAGCCTCTAGTACAGAGCGTGAGGCAGGAGAGGGGCTGCACTCAGGTGGGTGGGAACAGCAAGAGGAGACAGTCCCCAGACCAGCCTGGCAGCCAGGGCTAGGAAAATGAGCAGGGGAAGTGGGCGACAACCACGGAAAGACCCAGGGACGACACAGGTGTGGACAGAAATCAAGTGGAGAGGATGACTGGCTCTGCAGAAGACGCTGAGCTAGGAGGTTCTAGGAATTCCTTTCACAAGATGAAATGTCAGGCTCCCGGGAGCCAGGAGCAGAAAACACCTGAACCTCGCTGACTCTGAGGGGCCCTGAAGGAAAGTTCCAGGGTGAGTGAGGTGCTCAAGCACCTGGAAGACAGCCCCAGCGTGGGCCGAAGGCGGGACTCTGCTCACCAAAAAGGTCTTGACAACCGGGCTGAGGGATCAGTTGTCAAGCTCTCACTTGCCTCCAAACCCAGCTAGCCTGTAAAGTGCTGCAGCTCACGAGTGTAGGGACAGGAAGAAAAGATGCACTACCTGCTGGGGAAGTACCTCTACCCCTGGCCCGATGCAGGGTCGACATCAGGGATAAACTAAGAGGGTGAGCATGGCCCAGAGCAGGGGGCCTGTCCTCTCAGAGCTGCAAAGGGATGGGCTCAGGAGACCACAGCCAGAATAAGCTACCCTGAATCATAAAGACATTCTTGCTGTCAGAGGACTCACAGAGGACCCAAGAAAGGAAATGGATGCCCGCCGAGAGGGAAGGCTCACTGCCTGCAGCCTGGCTCCCTGGGCTCGGCCTACCCTTAGTTGGCCCAGGGACCGGCTGGCATCCCCTGGGAGCAGGGCAGCTGTGACAGGGGAGTCTGACCCCAGGAGCACAGGGCACGGGGCTGGACTCAGGCTTGTCTCAGGCCTGATCCCCGATCTCTCCAACTTCTCCAGGCCTGAGGACACCAGGACACGGGAGGGCAGGGGAAGGCCGTGAGGCAGGGGCAGAGCTGTACCTTTGCTGGTGGGCATGAAGTCCTTAGCCTTGTCTTTGCAGTAGTGCAGGCAGCAGGAGAGGATCAGGTCATCGTTGTTGCCCTGGAGGAAGACAGTGTGAGAAGTGCTACTGGGCAGGAGGGGACATATGTGGAGGGGGCACAGGTATACTCTGTCTCTGGGGTCCAGGGGAGGGTCACAACCCAGAGTCCCTCCCATACATGCCCTGGCCCTGCTTGGTGGAGTTCAACTGTGCTAAGAGTGATCCATATGACAGGGTACTTCCACTCCTGTGTCTCAACAGGGGCTGCCCCCTCAGCTGCCCGGGTTGACTGATCTTCCTTTAGCCCCTCCCTCCTGGGGGTCTCTGCTCTGAGGCTGGTGTGGGCACTCCCTTTCTGCTGGGGGGTCTTACCAGCTGGCCAGTGATGTCCTCACTGCGGAAGGCGATGGATTCGAGTTCGTTGCCACGGCTGGTCAAGGCCCGTAGGCATGAGTCCCGACTCTCGAATCGTCGCTCAAGGAACTCAATGGACTTCCGGGCCTTTTCCTGTACCACACGGGCATAGCCCCCAGCCCGGTGATCTGTCTCCTGTCCTTTGGCCAGACCGTCCAGCTCATTGATCACTGATGAGACACAGCACCACAAGGTATCAGCCCCAGCAATCGGCAATGATGTGTCTTCACCCTAGGCCTCATTTTCCCAGCCAGCCCCTTACCAGACCACAGAATCAGTCCTGTCCCACAGAGTCTTCCACTGAAAGCAGGGGACCTTGTGGGTCAAGAAGTGTCCCAAACTTTCCACAGAGCCCTTTCTTCCTTCTGCCTCTTCTTCTAGACCCAGCCCTCCTCCCAGGAAGAACTTACAGGGATTTTTCTGGAGTTGCTGTATTCAGAGGAAGAAACCTGGCCCCTCTATCGCATTCCTTAGTTACAGGATCAAACTAAAAGGGTCCCCCAGGAGAGGCAAGGGTATGTGACAGCAAAAGGGAAAGAGGCACTCCCCCTCATCCACTTGGGCCCCGACACAGCCATCCAAGAGGAGCGAAGCTCTAGACCCCACACTCTGGCAGAGGGCAGGGAGGCCACCAAGTGGGGAGTGGCAGTCAGTCTCACTGTGAGAGCCCTGGTATTCCCCAAAACCATACCCTTGGCACATCTACCTCCTGATACTGCACGTGTGTGTGTGTGTGTGTGTGTGCCTGTCTGCCTGTCTGCCTGCCTGCCTATGTGTCTGGGACACAGTTTCATTTTCTGGTGAAGATTCTTTCCAAAATTCCAGCCAAAAGCCTGAGGTCAAGTGGGAACTATGCACTCCTTGGGGGCTCCGGGAGAGCTTGGGGTCTGAGGCCTCTCCTCAGTGCAATGATTCATGGCTTGGGGAATCAGCATGAGCATGCTGTTCCATGGTGAGCCTGGCACTCACTGTCTGGGTATTCAGAGACACTTTCTGGAAAGGGCCCACTTGGGAACACACACACGCACGCGTGTGTGTGCACACACATGCCCCATGCTTCCAGCTACCACAGGCTACCATGTCCACACCAGGTGTGGTGGAGGTTGGGGAGCAGTGGTAGATGGGTATATGGTACAGCAAACAGAACATCAAACACACAAAAAACTGGTATTCTATCCCAAAATGTGCTTTCCTGCTTCCAAACTAAACAGGCTTCAAAGGGGAAGCTTGTTTGTGCTTCTGCACCAGGCGGGGCTTCTCGATGCTGAGGTCAGGCCTAAGGAGCATGGAGCAGGTTTAAAGAGCACAAGAAACAAGCAGGGAAGGCCACCGACTTAACCACTTGCGCTCTGGACACAGGGCAGGCGTCCACTGAAGGAACCTCACTAGACAGGAGCCCTGTCTTCAGCTCCCTGCCCAGCTGAAGAAGGTTCAAAGAGGTGGGGCTGGGCTGCTGTAATAGAGTTGTCATTTCCCAACACCCCTGGGGGTCATCTATTTATTCCGCATGTGTCCTCAGGGTTTTCTCACGTATTTGCTTATATTCCACTGAACTATAAGCTCCTCAAGACCAAAGGCTGCAGCTCTACCTTTCACTGGGGGAACAGGAAACTGCACACAGTAGGGGCACACTCTGTGCTGGGGACCGAAGAACCCTGCTAGCCTGGGATGGTGTTTGAGGCTCCTTCAAGTCTCAGGGGGATCCTGAGATGTGACCTCTCTCAGTTATACTGTTTCCTGACCACCTGGCAAAAAAAGTAACCAATTCACTTTCTTCCCCCTGAAAATCTCCTGGGTAGGAAAGCACAGAGAAATTACCTTGAAAGCTGCCCCACCCCAGGACCCAGTGAGGGGAGAGGGGAAGTCAAGATGGCTTGATGGACTCGCTGCTCTGCTTTGGGGAGAAAAGCTGCTCTACTGCTGAAGAACAGAAAACCTTCTCTTAGGTCTAAGAGTCTGGATTTAAGAGGTCCTGGCCAGGCCCCATGGGGAGGGGGAAGGAAGACAGGGAGGGTGGGGGCGGGATGAGGGCTGCTTCGGTGCCAACATTCTCAGGTGGTGCTAACGTGTTTCCCACAACCCCCCAGGGTTCTATAGCCTCTGCAGGGGCGGATGTTTCCTGCCCTTTGTTTCCACCCTCATCTGGCACTAAGACACTTGGGACTGGGAGGGAAGGCCCAATGGAACATCTTGGCATGGATGTCAGAGGTGGCTTGGCAGGCAGACTGCCAGTCTGGTGGCTTTTCCAGAGGACAGGGCTTCCAAATTTGCTCCAAGTAGCTGCTGAGAAGGGGACATTAAAAAGCCTGGGCTTACCAATCATTTCCCAGACCCTCTCCCTTGAAAGACAGCCCTCAGCTATATTAGCTGTATCAACTAGATTAGACAGGAGCCCAGAGCCCCAAGCCCATCCTGACAGTGACCCATGACAGAGCTCCAAGAACGAACAGTACCTAGACAGTACCCTGGAGACATCCCAGCTGGGCTCCTCTGGCCTGCGGGTGGAAGCAAGCTAGCTGGGCCCTGAGATGCTGACCCTGCACCAGCACCAATGACCAGACAGTGGTAAGGGCCCAAGTGGCAGGAATCCACGGGCACGAGCCAAGGGCTTGCTCTAGAGGGTTTCTGTTGGCCTGGCCTTAGGGTGACATTGGCCAGAAGAATGCTACCTCGAATGATCATGAAAAGCTACAAGACAATCAGACCAAAGGCATCTAACCACTTCAAAATCCTCCCAGCCTCCCTGCCAGACCACCCAGCAGCACTGCCGTTATCTGCCAGGGCTGAGTGTTTACCAATAACGGGAACCAGCTTTGCTGTTTTACTGCAAGCTTTATAAGGATAAAAACAAGGGCTGGGCTCATGCAGCCTCTGGTTGCTGGGACACACGAGTCCATTTGCTCAAGCAGTTTAAGCCATGGATCAGCCATAATAATTTGAACTGCTTTGATTATTAAACAATTTTCCTTGCCCACACATTCCCTACTTCCCTGCAAATCCTGTCTTACACACTCGGCAGGGCTCTGCTGGCCTGGCCCCCGGGCTGGGGACACGTGAGGAGAGGGGGCTACTGCACACGTGCGGCCGCTCTGGCCTGACTCACCAACGAGGGGCACCACCAGGATGTACTTCCTGCTCTCCAGAAGCCGTGCCAGACTGGCCAGGTGGTCGATGAAGCCGTTGGTGTCTGGCACGAGGAACACAGGCCTGATCTCGAGCTCCATCTGCCTCATCTGACTCTGGTCCTCCAGGACAGCCTGCAGGGACACAGATCGGTGTGTGAGCCAGTGAGCCGGGGGCGAGCCAGAGCTCTGACTCCACAGTGTGTCAGCATCCTGCCCCCTAAGCTTCGTCTCCCTCCAGAGGAGCAGCCAGCCCCCATCAGGCTTGAGGGGCAGACCCAACGGCTGGGCAATGGACTGCAATGAAAGCAATACAGACCAGACGGCCCGGGAACGCAGTGTGACTAAAGCCCTGCCTAGGACGGAGAAAGGACCTGATGACATTAAACACAACAGGTCTCTGAGAGCAAGGCCTTGGGCTCAAAAGCTACAAGGGAAAGTTAGGTCCCTGGGACATGAAAGTGGCTACACACACATTCGCTAGGCAGCATCTGGCACCTCTCATAGAGGGGTTCTTCTCAGCCCAGATACTTTACTTATATATATTTCCCAAAGACAATTTGTATTTCAATGTACTTTGCTGTGTAGTTAAAAAAAAAAAAAAAAAAAAAAGGTTAAACTGACAGGCTATACAAAAAAATGTGATGCTGACAACTAATAATCCCAAAGTCTCCCACAGCAGCAGGGGCCCACAGTGTGATGGGTTTGGAACCAATTCACACGCTTGCAAAGAGCAACACTCAGACTGATCAAAACTGCCACCTTCCCTTCACCCCACACACAGTGTTTCCTAACTGTTCTGTTTGCACTCCACTGGCACAACTCTACACTCTCTACTATTTACTTGATGTTTTTCTTTAAGCTGACTTTAAGTCAACTCATTTTTTGCTTAGCCTCTTTTTTTTTTTTTAAAATATTTATTTATTTACTTATTTATTTTGACAGAGAGAGAGAGATACAGAGACAGAGAGAGAACTGAACCGAGGGAGCTCCCAGTTCAGCATATGGTTCCGCACGGGCCAGGGCCAGGATTCGATCCTCGGTCCCTGGCGCTGCAAAGTGAGCGCTTAACCCACTGAGCCATCCCGGCTTCCCCTTAGCCTCTTTTTAAGCAATGACATCCATGGCAGCAAGGGTTTGACAGTCAAGTCAAACTAAACAGCCATAATAAAGAGTCTAAGTGTCCCCTGTGCACCCCTGAACCACCACCTCATGCAGCACCGGTGGTCTGTGCGCCAGCCCCTGGAAGGCACATGGCGGAGTGCTTTTCAGTCTCATCTTCCAGGGAAGCTTCATGCACGTCTGGGTATGTCCGTCACTGTAGAGCATGGACGCTGCTACTGTGCTGCCTCCTCTGCTGGGGGCTGTGGCCGACAAGCACACTGGTTTGCTGGCATCTGCGCCCTGTGCGTGGAGCCAGGTGAGCAGGCGTCACCCCATCAAGCCCTCTCATGGCTTCTACCACATACCAGCAGGCAGGGACAGACCCAGCCACAGGGCAGGGGGAGGAGATGTGCGTGCCAAGTGAGCGGGGCCCAGTGCTGGGCTCTGGCCACTAACAGTCAGTGAGGAAGGTGCTCGGGTTTCACTGGCAATGACAGTAAAACTGAAAGGGCATGCCTTTGAATGCTGGGGGTGGCCTCTCTGTGACCTGCTAGGGACCTCTCTCTATGAGTAAGTTGCTGTTGCCACTGCCACCACAGCTGGTAGAAGGCACAGGCCACAGGATGCTGGCTGGTATGAGAAAATGCAGCTGAGAGGCCCAGCTTTCTGGTCTTCCAATTGCTCTCACCTCACTCAGGGAAAGTGCCACTGCTCCTGGCCACCTTCCCAGGCAAGTTGGGTCACCATCCCTCATCATGGGGCTGCCAACTAGAGGGTGACACACATTCCACCAAACTCAATCTGGGCATTTGAGAATGACTTTTTATTGTGGCATAACTGAACAGAACATTGAGTAATGGCTTGGGCATTTTATAAGATTAGGACATGGCTCCCCACTCGGGTTCAGTGAACACTCTACTACTTCTCCTTATACCAAGGGGGCGCCAGCATTTCTGTTCCGTTGCCCCAGCTCCTGGTGCTCTCTCCAGCTTTTCTTGGTATCACAGGCCCCCAAATCTTTCTGTGTGAGAGGGGACAGAACAAGCACTCACACTGGCACCCTTATGCAGCATGGGGATGGGGCGCAGGGTCCTAACTGAGCATTGCAGCTATACCACTGCCCCACTGACTCCTTTCACATCTGTTTTCTCGCCTCTAGAAATGACACTCCATCCCTGGTTTGAGTCTAAGGAAGTGGAGCCGGCTGCCATTTTTGATCACATATGAATGAGCTGCTAAGACCTCATACCATCCTACCTTTACAGCTGGCAGTAGCCAGGGGGCCAAGGGAAGCTGAGGGCTACTGTGTGTTCTGATGACAGGATGGAAAAAAATCTAGGAACAGCGTCCAGGGAAGCTCTGTGTTCCTTGAGCTCTGGCTCAGGGCCAGAAAGGTGAACAGAGGCCATAGCCTCTTAGGGAGGAGGCAGCCTTGTTGGTTCCCCAGGGGTGGGGGTGGGGGTCAAGCTGCATGAGGGTGGTCAGTGCTATGCTGCCATCATCCGGTCCCAGGGACACCCGCAGACAACTTCCCTTAACCTGGCTCTGCCCAGTGAGTCATCACACAACTGCTTCCTGTTCCCCACATGCCCTCACGGAGTCTCAGGAGGTTAAATGAAGCTGTTCCCTTTCTCCTCGGATACCTGTGGGACTCTTGGGGGTGGGAGGGGGCTGGGTCATACCTGGGTCACGAGACTGGCCCAGTCCTCTTTAAAAGAATGGCAGACTGAGGAAAAATAGGGAGTCTTTAGGCCCTCTTCTATGGGTGTCTGTGTTTCCGGCCCTTTCAGAGTGGCGCTATGTGTGTGTATGTGTGTGTGTGTTTAGCATTTGCCCTCACAACTTTTCCAGATTTTACCCGTCAGATTCCTGGCAGCTGTGCACGGCGCCTGTGCCGGCCGTCACGTCCCATTCCGATCTCTGGGTCGCACGGTGAGAGAAGGACACAGGATGCACAGGGAGTGAAAAAGTGATGTCGGTGGGGAGAGTGCCAAGTCCCCACTCACAGCCATGGGACGCTTGGGGAGAAGGGGAAGCATGCTGCTGTGGAGTTCAGAGGCCGGGAGTGAGATTTATTTTTGTTTGTATGAGTAAAAAGCTGCAGAAGCCTCTGATGGGGGTGAGGGGGGCGCAATTGGAATGCCGTGATTCAGACAGACTGGTCCTGGCCTAGAATCAAGTGTGCTGACCCGGAAGGAGAGTTTCACAGGAACCCTTCTCACTGTAGCTAAGACTGGGTCACAGTGGTCCTAGGACAGTGAACTGGGAAATGAAGGAGAGCACAGACACAGAGTCAGACCAGAGGTGATAAGGACCAAGTTGTCATAAGGTGTGGAAGAGAACTTAATTCTGTTTCTGGAAGGTGCTAAGTAACCAAGTTTCTCTGAAGTATGGGAGCATTCTTGAGCAAACCGGTGGGGTACTGAGAAAGGTAATACACAGTAACATCTGATGAGGCAGCTAACAGCCTTGGGTTCCCCCAGGAAGGGCTCTTTTGCAGGTTAAATTCCCTCTCCTAGACAGTGGAAATAATTTGCAGATACTAACCCATTGAAAACTGAGACAGAGAATTACAAATAAAGGCAATTAATTAGCTCACACAGGAATTGTAAAACTTAAAGAACCCAGATCACAAAGCAGAGCCAGATCATGAGCAGGCCTTCTTAGGTTTTCCTTTTGACTAGGGCTCCATGGACAGTATGGCTGCTTCCTTTCCTCTATGTGGTGAGAGAATCGTTTAGCCCTGGGCCTCTCTGGTCAGAGCAATGTCTGCACCAGAAATGATGTTTTGTTAACACAAAAAATTTCCTCGCTCACCTTGTATATGAAAGTATCTAGCAAAGTGCCTGACGCACGTGTTAGTAACTAACAAATGTCAAGTTTCCTTTTTCCTGCCCAGCTCCATTTTTCATCTTTTATATATCCAGAAGGGTAAATATCTGGGGAAACCACTAGGGAGCAGAGCTGGAGATGGAGAGGGGCCAGGCTGAGGACTGTTGATTTCTATTATAAGACTCATGGTAGGTACTCTTCTTGCTTCAACTATGTGGGGATATTTAAAAAAAAAAATAAAAAATGGTAAAACAGAAATGAAATAAGAAATAGGAGTAGTTGGTAAGATGACCACCAACAGTATGGGAGGCAGTTTCTCCTTTCGCCATAGAAACCAAAGGGAGCAGATACTGTATTTGCTACAGAAATCAGGTGGAGCCAAGCAGCCTCCCTTGGGAGCAGTACACTTAGCATCTTCACTGGGGGTGGGTTGCTCAAGGGAAAGTTTCTGCTAAAAATCCCTTCTCTACATGTCCAAAGTCAGTACCAGAAAGCTTCACACTTGCTTTCTTTTTAAAAGTTGTAAGTATGATAACTTGCTTGCTACTTATTTTATGAGGACTGATCCTATTTTCAAACTAGACTGTAAGGAGCTCAAGGAGAACTACCTTTTCTTGTAGTTTCTTTTGTAATACCTAGTAGAGTCTGATATATCACAGGAGCTCAATGAGCTAAATCACAGAATCTCAGAGCTCAAAGGCACTCTCCAGATAATCTGATTGAAATCTCATCTGATAACTCTTGTTCTTCGAATGCCCAGAAGTGTGCCCTTTCCTGCTGGAGAGGGAGTGGCAGGGCCAAGCGTGACACCTCCCAACTTGAGAGAAGCAGCAGCGGAATGAAAGGTGTTCCATTCTGTCAGAGAGCAGGACCCTATGGATGTTGCTAGAGCCAGGGAGGTCAGAGAGGCTGGAGCAAACCGGAGGCCCAGAGCCACAGTCTGTGGAGAAGCTGGAACAGGCTCTGGAATGGGTTTGAGTGGGGAGGGCGGTTGCCCAGCTCCACAGGCTGATGTGCTTTCCTGCCTTGGCGTGAACGTGCCCCTGGCCTGGTAGCATGCTGGCTCCCACCCTGCCTCCGACAGCTAGGAGCCAGGGCTGAGTGTCTGCCTTCCGCTAGCTTTCATACAGGTGTGGGGGGCTCTGTGCATGCCCCATTGTTCCACAGTGGCCCCCCTTCCCCCCGCCCCAGCTGGGTGGCAGCGTGAATGGGCTGAAGCTATATTTAGACTGAAACTCCTGGGGCCACCACAAAAGAGTGACTGCATCTTCAGGAGGGTGGGTGGGCGGGAAGGGGACAGGGGAGACAAGCTATTTTCAGAACACATGTCATTGCTGGCTACAGAGCAAGACTGTGGCCATAATACGGAGGGAAACAATAGCTGTGGTCAGAGGAAGAGCCTGTTATGTTTCAGGTGGGATGTTTGCAACTGCTCAGGAAACCTGACCCCGCCCGACAGCCGCACAAATCACAGCAAAGCCTCGTGGAGGCAGAGAGGAGGCGGGGGATTCACATGGCCAGTATGAGGTGCCAAGAGGCCACGCCTCAAGCCTGGAGGAGGATTTTCAGTGACTGCTTTGCCCTGGGGGTCTAGTTAGGAATGAAACACTTCTGATCAATTTCCCAGACAAATCCTGTACCCTGCTGTGGTCTCTGGACACCTCCCAAGAATGGCATTGGGAATGAAAGAAACTCAGGTGCAAAGCAGCAAGGTGGGAAGAACCAACCCAATATGAAGACAGCTGTCTCAAGCAGGCAAAGCCTAGTGGAGTGTGGCCTCAAAGCCCCGGGTGGGCGGACTTGGCTTCCCAGCATCCAGGGGCCTGTCTGGGAGCTAGGGCTCCAGATGCACAAGCCATGAGAGCTGCCCACACCCCTTTTCTGACCTCCAGTCGGCCCCACTCACCAGCCTCTGTGCAACACAGTAAAGAGGGATGGACAGGCTGTGTGGTTGGGGGGACAGGCTTCACCTCCCCCAGCCCCACAGATGAGCTTGGGCCCAGGGGTCTAGGTGTGAGCAGGGAAGTGGGAGTACGGCTATAGTTCCAAATCTCAGTTGGACTTTATAGTCATCATGGGGGCCAGGAGGTTTTTTTCAACCCCATCTTCATATCCCCTCCCCAAACATGTGTGGTTCCTGTTTTGCTACATCTGTAAAAGGCGCTGGGAGCTAGGGACTTGCCTTACACCTCTCGGTTAACACCCCTGGAGACGGATGGAGTTCAGAGCAGTGTTATTTACAGCCCATCTCTCCGATCTTAATTCACTCGATGCTCTTCTCTTCCTTATTGTATTAGTGTGACCCAAGTACCTGCCAACAATAATGGCCTCTCTAGTTAGGAGCCTCTCCCCCACTCCCAGGACAATTTATACCTTTTCCTTGGGATTTTCCCCCCTTAAATTAAACAAAAAGAGGAAAAATAAGAAAAGGTTAACATAGGTTTGGAGCGCTGCAGCCCCGTGGTTCTGGGCAGGGAGCCAATGGCCCGAGGGCACACACATGTGTGTGCTCTCCCAGAAGGGCCTTCACCGGCCCTGTTTTACAGCCACCTCGGCACAGACTCCAGGGTTCACGCATATGGCCAGACAGATGTGTCTGGCTTACGTTCAAGGCTGGAAAATGAAGAATTATGGAAGTGAAGGGCCCCGGGCATTAAAGGGGGAGGGGGGAGGGGAAGGGGGGAATTTTTCCTCTGCTGAGAAATCCTCCTGTGGCTGTGAGGCTGGAGGAAGAAGGCTGACAGGAGGCAGGGCTGCCAGCAGCAGTTCATGTGGGGCCTGTTCTTAAAGGGGCCACAGCAACCCAAGCCCCAGCCAACCCACAGCAGGCCATCAGTGCCTGGGCCCGAGCAGCCTGCTCTAAAGGAGGTGATGGGGAGAACAGGCTTCCGGACAGGGGAAGCCACCAGCACCGGAAGCCAAGTCTCATACAAGACCTCCTGTTTGTAAGGTACTGCTTGTTGCTAGAGAGGCCAAGCTGAGCACGGCGCTCTAGACGAGGCCACGTACTCACAGCCTGTGCTCCCATGGCATCCCATCCTTCTCTTTTATAACAACGCTCACTCACACTTCAAATCACTGGGCTTTCCACCCCCTCTATACACTCTTGATGGGATGTTTTTATTCACTCCTGTGTCTGCTGACCACTAGCATAGTAGATGCTCATCACCGCTTACTAAACAGAGCTGCAGACAGGGTACCTGCTTCCAAGGAGTTCATAGTACAACAGGGGAACAAGACCAGAAAGAAGTGTAATACGAGATGTGATATAAGCTTCACACATGAAGTATAAATCAGTGCTATAGGAACATTGAACAGAGAGAGATTAATTCCTCCTAGGGGGAATCAGGGAAGGCTTCACTGGGGAGATGGAGTTTCATCTGGGGATTGAAGGAGGAATAGAATTTCAACAGGTAACAGGAAATGTGAACAGAAAAAAGGGTTCTCTGGTTTGAGGGAACACCATGAACAAAGAATGGGGAAGGGCAGCCCATGTGAGGGGACAGTGCAAAGGGGAAGAGTAGTACTGCTGTCCGGGCAGGAGGGCATATACCGTTTTTCTGAGGTATGAGGCAGATACTGTTAAAACTTTAATTTTACAGATGAGGAAAGGCTCAGAAGTTAAATAATCTGCCCAATGTCATAGAGCCAGGAAGCGCTCATGGGCAATGAGACAAGAGATTGGGAACACACATGAAAGCCTTGTATACCACCATAAGGAATCAGACGTGACTGTATTAGCCAAGCAAAGGCACTGATGGTTTCTGAGCAGGGGAGTGGCCCTTTTGGGAAGAGAATGAAAAAAACAGGTAAGGTGCACTGGAGGTAGTACGCTTAGCATGCAGACTGTACACAGGAGATGCCATGCACAGACCACAAGGTAAATGACGCCCCTTGGAGTCATGTAAGCAGAGACCGTGACTACTACAATCCAAGTGAGTATCTGAAATAGAAGAGCAGCAGAGGCAATGGGTGGGAATAGAGAGGAGAGAAGGGAATAAATGAGTGAACAGACAGCTTTGATAAAACGTCAGACCTGAGGGGTTAAAAAGCCAGTGAGGATTTAAGGTGATGCTCTAGTTCAGTAGTGTCCAATCTTTTGGCTGCCCTGGGCCACATTGAAAGAATTGTTTTGGACCATACATAAAATACACTAACACTAATGATAGCTGATGAGTTAAAAAAAGGTCACAAAAAAATCTCATCATGATTTAAGAATTAGTGTCGGGCCTCACTCAAAGCCGTCCTGCGCTGCACGTTGGACATGCCTGCTCTCGTTCCTATCATCTATTAAGTCACTGAACAAATGTTTGCTGAATGCCGATTCTGTGCTGAGACTAAGAAGTAACAGGAAGGAAGGAAGAGACCAAGAAAAGAATGGTGGTGAGGAAGCCTAGGTCAACAGACAGACAAGATGAGGGTCCACTTGTGCTAAAGTGAGGCTGGAGGAAGGTGGCTTCAGGATCCTTCAAAGCCATGGGGGCTTCAAAGCTATGGGGAAGCCAACCAGGATGACGGCTGAGGCCTGATAAGGACAGGTACTTGGTAACTTCTTTTTGTTTTGTTTTTTTTAAAGATTTTATTGTTTTTGATAGAGACAGAGAGAGACAGAGACAGAGAGAGACAGAGAAGGGGGAGGGCCCAGAGCAGTCTCCATAGTTGTATGTCATCAGTTTTCAACATGGTTTTGTTTCATACAGGTGGGGTGGGGGGCCCATAGGGCGGGAACAGGGCTGGGGGCCTCCTGAATGGGGGCACATCCCCTCAAGCCAGGAACCGAATTGGGTGGGGGCAAGGACTGAACTGGGGGCCTCCCACATGGGAAGCACACCCCAGTTCAGCATATGGGTCTGCACGGGCTGGGGACTGGGCCGGGACTCAATCCTCAGTCCCTGGGGCTGCAAAGTGAGAGCTTAACCCACTGAGCCATCCCGGCTTCCTCCTTGGTGACTTCTGACACAACAGGTTCTATGATTGCTAGGTTGATAGTCAAGAAATGGAGGTTGTGAGTACAGACAGACATTTTCAGAAGACTGATAATAAGGAAAAGAAGAGCCACCGGACAGGAAGAATGACAGTGTGAAGATGAAGCTGCTTTGTGGGCCACAACAGAGAATTATATACACAGACCATGGAAGGGCTGAGGAAGCAGCCACACCATGGTGGATGATGCTGGCATAGGTAGCACATACTTGATTCCAGTGTCTAAAGAATGATGGATCTCAACTGGTATTTACTGCCTTCCTAGGGCAGGGCTCTGTATGATGGCTACCTAGACTAATACTAGACTACAGTGACCATTTATGGAACACATACTGTATACCATGCCCTGTGCTAAGTGCTTTACACGAGCCAGCTTCTGTAGGCCTCACAACAATTCAAGAGATATGTGCTATTACCACTTTCATTTTACAGATGAGGAAACAGGCTCTGAGCAATCAAACAAGTTGCCCTAAGACAAAAAGCAGGTAAGTGGTGGAGCCCAGACTGTGCCCAACTATGTGCACTGAGGCCCCTGCCAAAGGTGAAAACAGATATTCATTCCTAAAGCAGTCTGATGACTCTCATGTATACAGTTAAATGGAGGAGCGAGACTGGCTCTTCCCTTTCTGTCCTGAGTGCTGGGTAAGAAGTGAGTTTACAGTGTAAGAACGCAGACCTGGAAGAGCCATAAAGAAAATCTGTTGTCCTCAAGAGGGCTGATGGTAGGAGACCTACACAAAGGGAGGGTTTGAGTGTCCTGCAGAGCGGCTCAGCCATCACATTGGGAATCTGGATAAACAGACTGTGGCCATGACATCTTTCTCCCGGAGAACAGGTATTCTCAAAAGAGAATCCTGGGCCCCTTTGGGAGTGTCTGGATAAGGTTCAGGGGAATTTTGAAACTCCTGAATTTGTGTGGAGGAGCATGCATGTCTGGTATATATTCACAGATCATTGCTGGGGGAGAAGCTTTCGTTGGATTCTCTGAGAAGAACCTGCCCCTGCTCCTGGGAGCCCAGGAGAAGGGAGCCTCCAAGCACCAAATGTGCTACCAGAATTTGATGGAGAATGAACACAGGGGTTAAACCAGATAGGACACTTACGCTCTTCCTGAGAGGGTCCTGTTCATCCTGACTCCCACTGACGTCTCTGTCATGCCCTGTACAGCACCACCTGGTGGAAACCACCCTCCCCAGGCAGGCCCCACCTGGATCTTTTCTTGGCGACGCTGCTGCTCGGCTATCTTCCTGGCCAGAGCCAGCTTCTTGGCCCGAAGTTCCCTGATGTCATCCTCGCCCCCACTGCCTTCAGCCTCTGAATCTTCTTCAAAGTCTTCAATCACCACATCCTCCTCCTTTGGGTGGTGGGGCAGGCCAGGGAAGAGAGGAGACTGTGAGCCCATAGCACTTACCAGAACTCCCTACCCATCAGCCCTTCCAGCAACCCTACTCCTTGCTTGTTGGGACCACGCCTTGAAAAGGGCCCCAAGGTGTGAGGGGTAGAGAAGCTGTCAGTCCCATCCCTCCATCAGTCACTTCCCTTTGCACTCTAGGGCTCTTTTCAAATCTCACAGTCAGAGATCCACGTCGTAAGTCATCAACATACACATATATGCTTCTGTGCTTATACTCACAGTCTTCATTCTCCATTGTACACACTCACAGTCAAACTTGGGGTCTATTTTCATTTTGAAATCACCGAAGGTGAAATCAACAGAGAAAGTTAAACCACCCAATTTAAATCTAATTCATGCTAATGATCTGATAGGAATTAATTCTGGCCAACAGCTGGGAGTGAGGCAAGGAAGCTTCCTTGCCCCAGACAGAGTCAGGGAGCAGATGCTGTAGCTCAGCAGACCTTGTCCTGGTTTCTTTTTGAGACCACAGCTTGGTGGTGTCAGGGCTGCTGGGCCCACTATAGGAATTCACATGACATGACCTTGCTCAGCTGCCCTACTGGGGCTTGGGCAGGCTAGGAGATAGCTGGCTAGCCTAAGGAGTCCCCTGCCAGGCTGACGGAGCCTTCCCCAGGGATGCCACCTCCCTGCCTGCAGCTTCAGCTGTCGGAAGCCACTGCTCCTGGGGTGGTCCCAGGCTTCATTCCTTATTCTCTCACTTTTGGCCTTGGTCAGTAGAGAACATGCAGCTGCCCAAGAGAGCTTCCTTTGAGGGACAGGGTTAGCATGGTTAATAGGGAGTGATTTAGTAGGAGAGGATTCCTGTTTCTAACTGGATGATAATAATGACAAGGATTATGATAATAATGGTCACCACCATGTACTGAGAGCTTAGTGTTGGCCAAGAACTGGGCTGTTTTTCACGTATTAACTCATTTAATACTCATAATAACCTGTGGAACAAATGCTATTATCACCCCTATTTTATAAATGAACAAAGGATTAATAGCGCAGGGATGTCCAACCTTTTTGTTTTCCTGGGCCACACATAAAACACACTAACACTTAACGATAGCTGATGAGCTAAAAAAAAAAAAAAAAAAAAAAAATTGCAAAAAACTCATAATGTTTTAAGAAAGTTTACAAATTTGTGTTGGGCTGCATCAAAGTCGCCCTGGGCCACATGAGGCCCACAGGTCGCGGGCTGGACAAGCTTGGTTTAGAGTTAAACAATTTGCTCAAGGTCACAAAGCTAGTAAGTTACAGAGAAGGGATTTGAACCAGTGAGTCCAACTCCAAAGTCTGTGCTCTTACCAATACCAAGCAACACAGCGTTGGGACCCTGAATCCAGACCCACCCCTTAGTGGTTCCGCTTCGCCAGGCCTCCCATAGGTGCCCCTAGGACCTGTTCAGTACCAACTGCTCTCTCCTCTAACTGTCCATCTCAAGATGATATTCCAATGGAGTCTCTTGGCTGAAAGTGGTTGGTAAAGTGTATAGGTAGGTAGCTGATGCTGTGTCCTGGGAGCAGAATGTAGAGGTGGGAAGACAGGTGTTTTGGTAGCATTCCTAAGGAAATAGACTCTGTCTTGTTCATAAAGAACAATGTCTGAAGAAACCTCTTCTCTCCAATCAGCTTAAGTGACTCAGTCTTACAGTTTGGGGAGAGATGAGGTCTCAGGATGGGTCCAGAAGTGCAACTATCCTAAGAGGTCTCAGGGGCCTGGGGTGCTGTCTATAGTCACAACTCATATGACAACCTGCAGCCTATAGTGTCACAGGTTCACTTCCAGAGAGGCCCAGGCCATGGAAGGACGAAGACTCTACACATTTACTTCCTCATTTGTGGGGTCAACCTGGACCGGAGTGAGTGAAGGAGGATGCCTGATCCTGCCTCTGCCTGCTCTGATCAGGGACACACTGGGTTATCATGGGGCTTGAAGTGAGCTTGACTGGAGGTCAAAAGAAGGTCAACAAAGCTTGTCTGAGGTTCGCTCAGCTCTCATAGCAAACGAGGAAGTGCAAGGTTATGAAATTACACAGACCAGGGTAAGCAGGATTTCCCAGGGTCTACTAACATAAAGGAGGCTCGTGGGAAAAGGAAGAAGTGGGCAGTGTGGCATGGGTCACAACCTTTGTCTGGTCAGTAAGACTTAGAAGGAGAGTGTGGCACAGTCATGATCTGGACCCAGAGAGCTGGTCTGCTCTTTGTGAGAGTGGCAGAGCCCTCCTTGGCTTTTACAGTGAAACCCTCTCTCTTGGGCCTCACTTGCCTTGCTGGATTTGGCACCACAGGCTCCATAGGCCAAAGGATATCTCTTACAGCAATCCTGGAGAGCCAGCTTTGCTGACCTGCCATTTCCTGCCTCAGCCTTACTGTGTGGGTGACATAACTGATGGGCACTGTCCCACCCATGCTCCCTACACGGTACCGAGGGCTCGGGTGACACTGCTCTGTCATGCTTACAGCCTGAACACCCTCATGGCTTCAGCAATCCCACCGTCTCCTCCCATGCTGCCAGCTCATTGTTTCCCGTTATTCCCTGCCCAGGTTTCATCTGGAGAGTCTGGAATCATGGGCTCAGCTTTATCCCTGGAGCCACCTCTGTCCTGGAAGCTGAGTCCTGTGTCATCAGGGCTGGGATGGGGTCCTCCAGCTATTCTAATGAAGCCAGTTCAAGACTTTGCTGCTCTGAAGACTGAACCAAAGGTGGCCACTCTATCACTGCTTCAGATCATGAACGACAGCTTCCAGCTGACATCTGGCTTCCCTGGCCTGTTGCTGATTTCATCCCTGCACCCCACCCTGCTCCACCAGGCACTTGAGACTGCTGCGGGCCAAATGACTGTGTTGGCCTATGGGTGACCTGGCCTCTGGCTAGAATCGCTTCCGTCCCTTCCTTAAGTCCCATGTTCCTTCCCACCTAAGGCCCCTCTGTCTTTAACACTGTGGGGTCAAAAGAAGAATCAACCATCAGGCAAAAGTAAGCTGTGTGTGCACACACACCCAGACAGTTACCCACACCCAGACACACAGCAGGGCAGCTGGCAATGATATTAAACATAGACATGTGCCGACACCATCACACACTCACATTTACTCAGAACCCACAAACAGCAGGGAAGCTGGCAGCAGTGTTCAACTTAAACTGACACACAAACCCAACACATACAGACCCATGACAATAATCACCCTCAGAAAGATACATACATATATATGCATGGCAGGGCAACTGCCACTGGGGTCTAGCAGGGGTGGGTACACAGGCTCACGCATGCGCACACAAGCACGCTCAGTCTGGAGTGAAGCAAGGGCTACAGGAACAACCAAGGGCAAACAAACAAGAGGAGAGTTCCTTAATCACATCAGGATGTGCGGGAGAGAGGGAGGGAATGAGGGAGGGAGAGTCGGCCAGGGGAGGGGGTGATTTTCCACACGGGGCCAGCAATGTCAGCTCTTCCTGTACGTGTGCTAGAGGCTGGAGTTCAGGCCTGTGCTGCACTGAGCTCCACACATCTATAAACTTGATCCTCAGCCTGAACCCTAACACCCCCCCCCCCCGCCAATGCCTTTCCTAAGCCTCCAGAGCTGCACATTATTAAACTCTTTCTTTCCCTCCCTTCTCCTCCAATGCAACATTAAAAAGAAGCATCTGGAACTCGTAGCAGAGTGAGATGGAGGCACTGGGGTGGGACTGGCAGGAAGGGGCACTGGCCGAGTGCACTCTTGAGAAGTTGGCTGGTCATGCTAACATCGACACTGCTCTGACTGGCTATAAATAACCAGGGGTAGAAGGCATGGGTAGAGCAGGGCTGCAGGGGAGGGGGAGGGAAGCCTTCCCTCTGCCACAGCGGGCTCTTCCCGCATAGTACCTCATCTTCCAGTTGTTTTCCCTCTTGGCTTCCCATTTCCTTTCCCATGGTGTCTGGGACGGGTGCCACTGACACATATTTTCCACCCTTGAATGCCAGCAGAGGTTCTTCTTGTCCACAAAGGGCTTCCAGAAAATACTTCAGCACTGTGACCCTTTTGCAGTCGGCTGCAATAACCTACAGGGTGAGAGGGAGAGAAGAAAAACAGCTTTTTCTGAAAGGGAAGACAAAGATGAGAGGCACTGTTGGCTGAGGGGCACATCAGAAATGTATCAGAGTTACTGGCAAGGGAGGCAGAGTGTGCACGGGAGTGTGTGTGAGATGGTGAGCCAGGGCCAAGAGTGGGTTGAGGACCAAGACCTACTTCTGAGGGAAGACAGTCACCACCATCCGTCCTGAGGTCATCTCTAGGGTAGCAGACAACCTGAGGACCAATGGCAGGTATCCTCTAGGGTTTTGCTTTTCTTTCACTGAAGTCTGAATATGAAATAAAACTAAATTAAATTCTTCTAAGTTTGGTACCGGATTGATAGAAGGAAGAGTACCAATGGCTTTCAGAGAATACAGCTTTCTGGAACCCCTCATTGTCCCCTCCCCATTCTCCCAGCTCTCCCCTCTCTCCATTTCCAAAAGAACTTTCAGCCTGAGTGAAAAATGAATGGCAAGGGCTTACTTGGCTGTTTCATTTCAGCCAGATCATTTTGGGCTTCCCCTGACGGGCTCCTGCCCCACCTAAGTGCTTCTCATGCTCAAGAAACTGGGGTCAGGCAGGAAATTGTTGTCAGGAGAGGGAGACAGGCAAAGCAGGTGGGGGGTGTTTCACCAAAGCCCTGCTCCTCGAGGGGTTCACGCCATCCTGTTCCCATGTGGCCACATCAGCACATAAGCCAGCGTTGTCAGAGAAGCTGGGGCTGATTTTGCTGAAATGAAATTCAATATCTTGGGCAACTTGTCAAATTTTAAGTGTCTCAGATGAAGTTTCCATTGTCACCCTGTCTGGGGTCCTTCTCCTGCGAGACCACACACACATGGCCTCACCTGCAAACCCATCTGCTTTGCCTGTGCCCTCTCCTGACCTCTTCATCTCTTGCCTCTGAGGTCCTCTCCTCTGCATGGCAGAGCACTCACCAAGGGAGAGGAGGGGGCCTGCTTGACCTGGTGCTCAGAAGCCGTGAAGGCCAATCCACACAGAGAAACAACTCCAGTGGCCAGAAATGCCACAGGGTGGCAGCCCCTTCTCATTATCACTGATTCTAGCCCATACTGATGCTTCCCCCAGTGCTTTCCCATTCTATAAATGTGAAAGGGGCTTCTATATCTGTGTCACACAGTACAGTACTAACTTAGAGTCTGCCTTTGATGATTTGCCCACTGTTTCACAGGTGCATCTGTTATTGCCCCTCACCTGGACAATAACCCCACTGGTGGCAAAGACTACATATCATACTTTTCACACTCCTCTGGCAAGGGGTGCTAACTAAGGATAAGGAGGGCACACACACAGGAGGCTCATAGAAAGGACCGACAGGCACAGGAAACTCTGAGTACCACAGGGTGCAGATGAGGCAGGCATGACCCATATCCTCTAGGACACTGTGGAAATGGGCACCACTCTGCCAGCTGACTGGCCAGGGAAGTGCAGTACACACCAGTCAACTGTGTGCTCTGTGACTCCATCTTCTGCCACCTCTCCCAGGCAAACCTGCTACTCTCAGGGGCCTAGAAATGGGCCCTGCTCAACCTCACCAATGATCCTGGAATCATTATAGGCCTGAATTTCAGGCTAAGTACTTTGACCACCTCCACCTAAGAGGATGGCATAAAAGGTGCTCAGCTACCCAGAAAAGGCTTTGGAAAGAATAGCCGTCTTGAGTTTGGGGTGCCAAGTCCGGGGCTTGCCTCCTTGAAGGAGGAAGAAAACTCTCTTTGGGTTAGGGGAGGTAACCATGGGTTCCATCGCGTGTATTCAAACATGTGATGAGGAAGGCTAGAAATACAGAAACAGGGGCTAAAAGGCATTAAAGAATAGAGCTGAAATGAGTAATAGCCTGGCAGGCAGCACGCACAGTGGCCTCCCTGCATCCCCAGCCTCTCACTTGCAGAGGAAACTTCTGCATTTCCACAAGACTGCCAGTTTCCTCTCTGTGGTCTAATTTTAACCACCTTGTCGTTACAGTGTGTGTCAGCCACCTGACCCCACTATGACCTCTGACCTTATACCCCAGCTACTGCTTGCACTACAGAGAATTATGTAATGGGTCCAGGACTTTCCTTTTTGGTGTGAGGCTGCTACTGCTGAATGGCGAAGAGATGAGGGCTAAGGGGTTGGAGGAGGACAGAGAAAAGGTTTGCTATGGTCCTTAGCATCACTGGGATGGTGGTGAGTGGTATGCTGGCATTCCCGCAATGTATGGTGTAAATCTGCCCTGACCATGGGTGTGTGCGCAATGACAGGAGGGCAGGAACATTCCCGCTGTTGGTGGCATGCCGAATGGCTCAGGAAGGGTGTGATTCCTGGCCAACAGGGAGAAAGGCCTCATGTGTGGATGAGGGGCTCCTAGAGATGGGGATTTCCAGGGCACAGCAGGACCCAGGGATGCAGACATCCTGAGCCTGCCTATGGAACATCCTGAGACGATCATCAGGAACTGTCATTCATAGGGACTCAAAAGCAAAAATCAGTGTTACCCCCACCTTCGTTTTCATTTCCCCCCTGCTTTGAAGGGACTTGGTTTCTGTGGGGCTCTTGTCTACTATGGCCATCATTTTCTTCCCTTAGGGCGGGGGTGGCGAACCTATGGCACGCGTGCCCAAAGTGGCACGCAGAGCAATTATTTCGGCACGTGGAGCTGTGAATACCATTAAAAAAATTATTGTTTATGCTCTTAGACATAAAAATAATTGATACCTCTATCTCACTCGATGGGTTGGCACACGAGTCGAGCGAGTATACTCTTATTTCATAAACTTTGGCACTCAATTGCCAAAAGGTTCGCCACCCCTGCCTTAGGGCAAGGGCACTCCTGGCTGATTTTCAAAAGGGCTTTGATCCAGTGGAGTCCCCGAGCTGGTGCTAAGAGGCCTACAAAGGATTCTACCTGTTTGGAAAGAACAGTTACGGTACCCAGTCTTTAAGAAGAGTGTCCCCACTCCTTTGCAATCCAACTGGCAGGGAGAACAGTCAAGATGTACATGGTCTCCTTAGGTTTCCAAAGTGCACTATGGGAGTGAGAAAGAAGGTGCCAGCTATTTTGTAGATGAGGGAACTGAGTGGCAGAAAATCTAGGGCTTGCCCAGGGGAACTGAGAAGCCTTCTGTCTCTCTCTAGCCTGCTGGCCTACCAGCGTAAAGACTTTTGCTTTAAGGTACGAGGAATGAGCCCAGACTGTTCTCTCAACCTGGAGTTCTACAGGAGGGGTATGGGAATATTCTCTAAGAGAAAGCCTCCAGCACTTGAGTCTGGGGGAAAAAAAAGTTTAAATATGGTTAATAAGGAATATCATGACAAAAACCCTTCAAAACCACCCACAAAGAGCCAACTTTGAGATGATCTTTGTCTGGCCAAGGAGGGCTTCCTGGTAGGAGAGGGGTTAAAGCTAGCTCCCTGCTTGGAGAGGAAGGAGTCCAGATGAAGTCTATGACATAATCCCCACAACAGCCCTCTTCATGAGCACATTTTTCCATTCTATATCAATGAAAAACAGAGAATGTAAGTGGTATGTACATTGTAGCTCTATGCAAACTCTAGATTCTCTAGAGGACAAAGAGCTGGGCAGGAGAGGCTTCCTTCCTGGGCTGTTAATTGGTTGCATTGGACCGGGGTTAGAGGTGGGTAATAGGGCTGCTGGCCAGGGAATACCCTGGGGAACCTGGGACCCAGCATCTTCTCAGTGGTAGTCATGGCCCTTCTGGAGGGAGACTCACTGTTGTAGCAGATTATCAGGAACTTCAAAGTTAATGGACAAACTGGCTAACTTAAATCATTCCAGTCAGTTTTGAAAAGAAAACTGGGGTTGAAAGAAAGGCACCCAGAGAGAGCCCCTTTCCCTTTGCCTGAATACCACGTGAGGCAGCATGCCCCATCAGTGGGAACGGAAACCTCTAGCTTCAGGGCTCCAGTTATCACTCGGATCAGGTCCACACGCAAAGAACCAAGCAGAAAGGAAAACTGAAAGTGAGATGTGGCAAAGTGATACAGGAGTCTGGCTGGTCCCAGGCTCAGTTCCTTAGAAAGAGATAATGTGAACATGCACAGGGTAAGTGGAAGCTGGAGCAAAGAGGAAGGTTAGGTCTTGAGGAAAGAAGAAAGAAACCTCTAGGTCAACAGATAAGAGGGAATGCAGACTGAGTTAACTGTCTGGGGTACCTTAGCGGAGCGATAGATAAGCAAACAATGAAGTTCTCTGAAAACTGGAGACTCTCCATAGCCACTCAGCAGGAGGGGACATGCCAAGCCGGGCAGAGATGCCCAGGAAGGAACGGAAAAAGAGATCTAAGCTGTTTTATGAAAGACAGGGGAGGGCAAGAGTGAGAAAAGGAACTGAGCACCAGGCATCAGAGACTGATGTCCTCTGAGCTGTAAGGTTTAATATACCTCAGAACAGCCAAGGGAAAGGGAGAAAACCCCCAGTCTAGGTAGGGAGCAGTAGGAGAGGTCAGAGCTGAACCAGGCTTCCCTGAACCCAAGCTCTAGGGAGTGAGGGATTCATTCACCCCATCTTTATTGGGTCCCAGTTTTCCACAAAGGCCTGTTGGAAGGCATAGCACTATAGCAGATGGTTAGATTTTACTAAATTTCTTTTTCTGAACTTCTGGTTTGGGGGAATCAGAATTTAAACTTGCATTATCAGCCAGTTCTAATTTTTTTTTGGTCTTAAAAAGTCCTGCTTGCTATTGCTCCTCTGTTTAAGGAGAAAAATCACATGGATTTCTCCTACAAACTAAAGTTTACAGGTTTTTTTCTTGTTTCTCTAAGTGGTGTCAATTACTCTCACATTTGCTGAAACCTTCAATCAAACTTTATAGCTTGTTAATTTTACAAAATGTCCTTAGAGCAAATAAGATGCAGACAGGAAAGTGAAGTCTTGCTGAGATTATTAAGAAACCTTAAAATAGCCTACAAATCCACCACCAAGGCTGGTAAAATACAGGCTGTTTGGCTGGCTTCTGAGGTCAATTAGCAATGGGTTAATTATCATCTTTAATGAGCCAAGCCTCCAAGATTGGCTACAAGAAACTGAACTCAGACTAAAGTGTTTTCACTAACTGGGAACCTCCAGTTATGCACGACTCACCCTCACAGGAGACTGAAGGGTGGGTAGGATAATTCTGTAGTGGCCAAGGGTGGGTCAGCCTAAGAAGTCTGCCAATAAAAGTTCAGACCCAGGGAATCCTCTGGAGCTAGGAGGATAGAGGAAATGGTTTATTCACATTCCTAGAGGGAGGGGCTTCAAGGAAGTGAGCAGACTCCAGAGGCAGGAGGGAAGCTGGCCACAAGGATGCACAATCACTCTGAAGACAGAGGCAGTAGTTTATAACTGGGAGGCAGGCATTTGAAGCCTACCTGAATCTAAACAAGTTGGTATGGAACTGCAAAAAGGGTCAAAGGGCAGAGAAGGAAGAACCAGTGCAAGTGCTGACTGACAAAGTGGTTAGAGGAAGGAAAGGCATGGGTCCTTGTGCCAGATGCATATCCTGACAACCCCTGGGCATACTGTCCAAGGGATCCACTCAATCAGCATTTCACTCTTTCCCTATTCCTGCTGCAGCAGGGCCTATGCAAGGAGGCTAAATACAGGTCTCTCCCTCACTCCCTTTTGATCCCAATGTCCAGACCCAGCCCTCCCTAGTTCTACGGTTGGTCTGTGTGAGCTGAAGGGTCAATGGGTCATAAGATGAAATGCTAACCATCGTCAGCCAACCCATAGTTGTTAACATCATTCCATGTGTTGTTCCCAACAGCTGTTTCCTTCTTAGTGGAGGCGATGTGGACCATTACTAATTAGAAGGCAATGCAGATGCCTGTTCAGGTACAGGTACCTGGTCACCGAGAGGGAGATTACCGGTATGTTCATGCTGGAGACAGAGTTGGGAGAACAGGAGTTGTGGAGCATATGAATACACTGACAGTGAGAAGACAGATACAGTAGGAAAAACAGGTCCATTCTGGGAAGATGCAAGTTGAGGCAATATAGGCAGTCAGTCAAGAGCCTGAGCTTCATAGTCAGTCTATCAGACTTGAACATGAGTTCAAGTCTTAACTGCCACTTCCTTGCTGTGTGTCCTTAGACAAGTTACTTAATGTCTCTGGGCCTGTTTGCTCAAGTTGTTTTTGAGGTTTAAAAGAGATAATGCATATCAAATACTTAGTAGGGTGCCCAGTAAGTGCTCAATACACCAATGACTGTGATTTTTTTCCTTCCTTGTTGCCTCACTCTGCTCAGGGATGGGAGGGGCATTCTGCCCAGTACCACTGAGATGTGTGGAAGCCAGACTTGGAGGTAAGGAAGGAAACATGGGGCTGGCACACAGCCTAAGGCTGAGGGGAGAGGCCCTGGAATGTTCACCTGGATTTGGAAGCTGCCAAAATATTTTACTCAGATCTAAGGTACTGGGATCCAGGCTGCTGGGCAGGCCACTTGGTAGAGGGAAGGCCCAGCTCTCTCTAAGCTGTCCCTCATCCTATTCTCTAAAAAGATTCCTGGACCTAACCAGAGGCATGCACGCATTCTACAGGACTCTAGAGAGGCCCCGAGGGCCTTAGTTGTAGGTCAAGCATAACACCAACACACACATCAGAAATAAAGTCCTGCAGTGAACATCACAACTATCTTGCCCATCTGGTCCCTTCCCATGGGGGTGTGGGTGGTGGGTGTGCCTTTGTTAATGATATCCTCCTCAACCAAGACCCAGCTGCGTTCTTGTTCCAGGTCTTTCAATACAAGAGAAATGATGCAAAAACTCCCAATAAGGCATTTTCTACACACCGGCATTTCCTGAGGTTGGGCATTCTGAACAAAGCCGAAGAGGAGTCTGGGCACCCCTGGGCAGAGTACAGCTTGCTCTTCCTGAACTGTCCCCTCAAGGAAAGAAACTATTTTCTTCTAGGGCTCTGAGCTCCGGCAGTACGGGTAAGGTGCATTCTCAACAGTGAGTGTGCGTCACACAGAGCAAACTATAGGCAGTGCTAGCTCGGGCTGCAGTCCAATTGGCTTCCCCTGCTAGTGCTCTGAGAGCAGCCACCCACATTGGCAGGGGTTAGGGGCGGACACTGGCACTGCCAACACAAGCCTTTCAGGTCTGGCTGGCTTTAGCTGGTCTAAAAAATGGAACACAGGCGCTAGGGCCCTCACTTACTAAACCAGCAGGGGAGGCTACAAGCTCAGCCCCTGGGGATGAAAGTCCTCATGTCTCTTAGTCTGCAAATATCCACATGCAGTCTGTTTCTACACTGCCTGTTAATTCTGGGCCAGGAGCAATGTATTTTGGGCTCTAGTTGCTCAGAGCCACATTCTTATTTGTTTTCTAGACCGGCAGGATCAGGAGACCACCCTTTAAGTTTGTGTTCAGGCTCCTTTACCAAATTTGCTCTGTTTTATTTATTTTATGTGTGTGGGGAGAGTGCCCTTTCTAAGACAATTGCAGTATGCAACATATTTAGTCAACATTCAATTCAATAAACATTTATAAGTGCCTACTGTATGCGCTAGGCACTATTCTAGACACTGAGGATTCAATAGAGAACAAAGCAAAGTCCCTGCTCCAGGGTGAGGAGATGTGGGGTGGGTTACATTCAGATCACGTACCTCAAAGACTTCCTGTGTCAAGAGAGAAATAACCCCTCCTCCCATACCCATACATTACCCACAGCACTCAGAAGGGCAGAATTCTCATTCCTTTTCCTCAAGGGAAGGTTGAGTGCTTGCCTTGCAACAGAGGTCCAGGGATTGAATCCTGGACCCAGTCCATGCAAACCCATATGCTGAACTGTGGTGCAATTGGTAACCGCCAGGATGGAGGTGAAGGTTCTTGCCTCCCATGTGGGAAGTCCCCAGTTGGGTTCCTGTCCCATGAGGCCCCACATCCACCTGTGTGGAATAAAACTATATCACAACTATTAACGTACAACTATGGAGACTACTCTGGGCCCTCCTTCCTTCTCTCTCTCTCTCCTTCTCTCAAAACAATAAATCTTAAAAAAAAAAAGGGGGGGGGGAATGCCAGGATGGCTCAACAGGTTGAGCCCTCACTTTGCAGCCCTAGGGAATAAGGATCAAATCCCAGCCCTGGCCCATGCAGACCCATACACTGAACTGGGGTGTGCTCCCAGTTCAGTTCTTGCCAGGGTGAGCTCCCCATGTTGGAGGCCCCTGGTTTGGCTCCCACCCCAGGAGTACCTCCTATGCAAGAGGCCCTCAGCCTGTTTCCTGCCCTGCACAGTCCTGAGCCCACCTGTGGAATAAAACTATATTGAAAACTTAATGATGTACAACTATGGAGATTTCTCTGGGCCCTACCCCTTCTCTCTGTCTCTGTCTATCTGTCAAAAACACAATAAAGTAAATCTTAAAAGAAAAAGAAAAAGGAAAGAAAAGCTCCTTATAGAGGCCTGGCACACTGCTGCTTTATATTTTTTATGCAGAAGTGACCTGAGGAAGTCAGGACAGAGAATTCCCTTGGGCCCAGCCTTGCTACAAACTGAAATCCTTATCTATGTCAATGCTTCCAAAGATACATGTAAGCCCTCTACCCACTACCCACCTGTCCCTACTGTGCATTACCACTCCATTCCCACTTTTTGTTATTATTCCCCAGTCCTCAACTCTGGGCCTCAAGAAACCCTATTCGACATTCTCCTGCATGTCATTTGCTCCCCTTTATATTTCTGAGACTTTATAGACTCCTCCCCCAACCTACAGTAACTTAACCTTTATGCAATTAATTAATTTCCTTATCTTCTTTTAATGTGATAAAAAACCTTTCCTTTCAAGAAGCCTTTTTCCAGCCTGCTAGCCTACTACTCACAAATTTTTCCCAAGGCTCTACTATGTGACAGGAACTACGCTAGATAGTCTGGGTACATAAGAGAGAACAAGGCAGACGCAGTCCTGAACATCACAGGATTTTCACTCCAGAGCGGGATTCCACAGTAATCTGACACTAACCTCTTTAAAGGCACAGTTGTCCCTTCAGCACCTATGGCCTAGGCCTACACACTTCATTCATCTTCTCTGACCTCATTAGCAGCCCTCAACATCTGTATTACTTCTATGACACAAAGTTAGTTACTGATCATTCAGAGTCACAATATCACCTCCCAGTGATCCAACACTTTCTTGAATATTTCAGGTGGAAAGGATTCAAGACCTTGGAGAAGCTTTTAAAACCATCATTACTTGGGGCTCATTTCTTACTATGGAACCTATTCTATTTTTGGACCTAATTAGTAGAAATGTCTATCCCTCCCTGTTAAGCTCAAATCTGCCTCCCAGTGCTTCTAATTCTGTCCCCTGGGGCCACATAAAAAATGAATTCTCCTTCTACATGACTAGCCTCAAATTATTTGAAGTCCACTGTGTTATATACCCTCTCTAGGCTCAGCACCACTTTCTTCAACCGTTCCTCATTTCAACTGTCTCCTCAATATCCTGCCATTCTTTCACTAAGATCTTCACTGAGATTCCTGGAGTGAGTGCCCACGTGTGACATGGCAGCAGAGAACAGAGCAGAACATATCCTCCTTGTTCCATTCTGTACACCTCAATTCTTTGAGTAGACCAAAACAGCACTGGTTTTGTTGTTTACTACCTTGTACTAACAACACATTGTGAACTTTTAATCAAGAAATCCCCTGGGGAAGCCAGGATGGCTCAGCAGGTTAAGCACTTACTTTGTATCCCTAGGGACCAAGAATCGAATCCCAGCCCTGGCCCGTGCGGACCCATATGCTGAACTGGGGTGTGCTTCCCATGCAGGAGACCCCCAGTTCGGTTCTCACCACCCAGGTTTGGCCCCTGGCTCAAGGGGCGTGCCTCCCATGCTGGAGGCTCCCAGCCCAGTTCCTGTCCTGTGCAGCCCCCACTCACCTGTATGGAACAACACCATGTCGAAAACTGATGATGTACAACTATGGAGATTGCTCTGGGCCCTCCCCATTCTCTCTGCTCTCTGTCTCTAACAAAAATAATAAAATAAATCTTTAAAAAAAAAAATTGCCACATTGTTTTCACAGAGATAGCTAAATAATATCTTCCCCCACTGAGTGCAAGACCTCTACTAACTATTCCCTTTTAAAACATTCCTTCACTGAGCTCTCCCCATGCTGTAAGAAACCCTATTATTTAGCATTGTGCTGCATGCACCTGCTATGTGCAGCTGACTTTCTGGATAAGGTAAGATTTTACATTTCTTCTTACATGATTTCACCTTGTTACTTACTTCTTTCATTGTAGCCTGTCAAATTCTCTTTGGATCCTAAATTTGTGATCTGAGAATGTAGTCCCTCTCATGTTTGTGATGTGCATAAATTTGATATGCTGATCGGTTTATGCTTCTCAATATCTTTCTCCCATTAATCTGTCCTATTTTCTCTCCTAAGTAAGATTCCTGAGGGCAGGCACTGTGATTTGTGTTCTCTCTTTCTCTCACAGAAAAATCTAACTGCATCATCTAACATACACCATGGGTATTTGGAAAATGTGGATGACTGATCATGCCGTTGGGCAGCCTTAGGGCCTTAGGACAATTGAGGGGGCATCATGATCATGAAGGGGGTACCAGCCACATGGTCTACTATGTGTGTGGATCATGCTCTCTGTGTTGTGCAACACAGACATCCTGGACAGACTCAGATGCTCCTTTCTGCTTTGGGTCATGCCCATGGAAGTTTGGGCTCAATAAGGGACAGGTGCTCTTTTCTGACAAGATGCCTACAGAGTTTCTAGTTTGAAATACAATACCACGAGAAGCCAAGCTGTAGGCATGTCTCACCTTGCCTCAAGTTGAGGCTGTTGGCCCAGGACAAGATATCACACTCAGTAAGAGGTAAGACTTATGCTCTTTGAAGCACTGATGTCATGCTCAGGGGAAAAATTATCTTGAGAATCCCCATAGCGAATTAAAAATGTGTTAGACAGGAATTCTCTGAGGTTAGGGCCGAGGTACCAGGCCACCCTAAGCTGCATTTGCAGGTCCTAAATCTAGAGTCCCAAATATCAAAAGTGGCAATGCCTCACAGCTGGAGATAAGACATGCTTTGTTAACTAAAGTTAACTCACTACTAAAGTCTATTCATAGTTTGAGATGAGGTGTAAGTACGGCAAATGCTTGGCACATAGAAGAAGTTCCCTTTCTTTACTTTTTGAACATTAAAAAGCATTTTTTTGGTCAAACCACCTGTATCCGAAATGTTCAATAAGCTAGTTAAAAATGCAGATTTCTGTGGACTCCACTTTGTATTAAATAAATCAGTATTTCTGGGAACAGGGCCTTGGACTCTGTACTTGAGACAGGTCTTCCAGGTCAGGTACTTATGAACACTGAAGTTTGAGAATCACTACTTTAAAGGCTGAACGGCTAGGTGAAGGCAGTCACAATTTTAGTCTATTCTTTAAAACGCAACTCCACTTTAGCTAAGATACAAAATATACTACCTTATATTTTTTGTGGCACTTTTAGGATCTAGAAAATCCTCAGCACCCCATGAAGCAGTTGCTACTGCATTCAGGTAATGATAATAGAGACGAGGAAACAGAAAGTTGAATACTATACTTTTCCGTGTATAAGACGCCCCCATGTATAAGACAACCCCTACTTTTCTAACCCAACATTAAAAAATCAATACACAGGTTACTCCTGTGTGTATAAGACGACCCCCAGTGTTTGGTCTAATAATTTTAGACAAAAGTATCTTATACACAGAAAAATGCGGCAATGAGATGTGAAGCCAGAGGTAACAGCTGCCTAGTCCAGTGCCCTTGTCACCTCACCAGCACCCCGTCCTGGGAGAGCACCACTGGGTCTTCTAAGGTGTAACAACAAACCTGCTGTGTGCTTCACTAGCCCTTAACAGTTACAAATGACACTTAGCGAATGGCTGATATGTGCCAGGCACCATACTAATTGCTTTACAGGCACCACCAACTCCTCTAATCCTGACATCAAACCCATGAAGTCGGTAGTGTCTTTATCTCAATTTTAAAGTTGAAGAAATCAAGGCACAGAGAAGCTAACTAAGTCACTTGCTTAAGGTTAAGCAGCTAGTTAAGTGGAGGCGCTGGAGTGCGCCATTGCTCTTCATCAGGATCCACCTGCCCACAGCTCTCAATGCATCTGGACCATTTCCCTGTGCTTTGGGCACAGACGCTCATAATGCCCACAAGGGGAAAGATCTCACCTAGTACAGAAATTCAAAGAGGGCAGTTTCTCGTTGCTGATTTCTGAAGACTGAACTCCTTCGGGGCTGGGTGTACTTCTCTGAGGCAGTTAATATGAGACAGGTCTGGGAAAAGCAGTCTACAGGAAAGTTCACTTCATGCTCTCCTGACTTGGGCAAGTTACTGAACCTTGTCTGTAAAATGCAGATGATTCTTAAGGTCTCTTTCCATTCTTAAAGGTTTCTATGATTCTGAGCAGTCATCTTGGAAAGGAGGAGAGGAAAGACAGTTTAGTTCTGCCACTGACCTTGATGCTGGAGCTCAGCTCTGTCACAGGGGACAGTGCCAGGAGTGGGCTTGGCCTTTCTGCAAGAGCTGATGATTCAAAATCTGACCTAACAGTGAGAGACTGGAGATAATTCCTGATGGAAAAAGGTGGTACAGGTTCTTCTCATATAAGTCACTCAGGAGGACTTGGAGGATTTTATGGAATCATTAGCACAGAGCTCCCCTCTGGTCACAGAGCAGAAGAAGAAACAGCAGACCAGTTCATAAAGCTCCAGAGCGGAAAATTTCTGTTGGTGTCCAAACTAAGATTCTGGCTTTCTGTGAGGTTTGGAAAGACTTGTACTGATGTTTTAATCACCTGTTTAGTGTTCTGAAGACTTGTCAGCAGCCTCACTGAGCCTGCTCCAGCAGGCGGTGGGGAGCCGCTGGCTCATGCCCCAGCTCTCTACGAGCCGTTGCTTTCCCATGGTCATCTCCAACACCTTGTAGCTCCCTCCAGGCCACTTGGGAGGGTCTAAGCCCAACCTGTGAATCCTGTAGGAGGCTGAGGACAAGCTTTCTGGCTAACTTCTCATCAGCTCCAAAGCCAGGAAAGGCTTCTTAAGAAAAGCCAAGGTGTAAGGAGGGAAGGAGTGGTTCCTGGAGACCAGTCTGCCAAGCAACACCCTTGTGGTGGCACAGAGGAAACAGGCCTGCCTTCTAGAAGCACCATCTAGACACTCTAAAGCCCTGGGGTACTGATCATGACAGCAGTCCTTATGAATGAAAAAGAATATTGAACTCAGGGTGGACACATTCTAGAAATGAAAACTCATGAGTATGCACGAAACCCGTTATGGAGAGTCAGGGCAGTGGCCAGTAGAACAAGTCAGCATTTTCCTGCCTCTGCAGTTTACACTGCTCACAGCTTCTTGGTGGCTGAAATATTCCACTTTACTGGGAAAGCTTCGGTGGAGATAAAGTGGTAGCTTATGGTTTTTAGGCATTATGTTACTTCACTTGATTATCACAATAATCCTGTGAGATAGAAAGAGAAAGAGGAAACTGAAGCTCTGAGGAAAGAAACGTCTAGTAAGTGGTAAAGCTGGGATTTGAACCCAGATATGTCTTACTCCAAAGTTGGTGCTCAGTTCATTATACTTTGTAGCCTCTCAGGAAATAATGGTACTTTTGGAGAAAGGGGTCTACTTCAAGTCTTTTCACTAAAGGATACACCTCTTCCTCAAAACAAAACAAAACAAAACAAAACAAAACAAAACAAAACAAAAAAAAACAGTTCAAAGGCCTGCCCCTAGGACAAAATAAGCAGTTCTAATGAATTTGTGTTTACAAGAACACAAATCAAATGGATGCTTGGTTAGCTACAGGCAAGAACAGAGATACTGAAATTAAAAATTTATCAGAGCATCCGCCCTAAAAGGAGATCATTCCAATTAATTTCATTTTCCTGGATACAGTATAGGCAAGACCTCAGCTGATCAGTTGATTAACTGAATGAATATGGGAAACTAGTCACTCACTGTGGGATGCCAAGTTAAGACCTATATGTGAGTGTCGTCAGAAAGTTTTCTGCCCTACACAGTCTTGACTTCTGGGTGTGCTATAAAGAAGAAGGTTCCAACAGAGAGAGTAGGGGCAAGACAAAGGAAATCAAGGCTCCCTCCTTCTACCTGGCACACAAAGACTACACAAATCTATCAATCTAAGAAACTATTACTATGCAAGCAACAGGGTGTATTGTTCATCTGGCAATCCCTGATGTTGGAGGAGGACATGAAGGTGGAGAAGAGAAAGAACAATAGTTTATTTCTCAGTAGAAAGACCAGGTTTAGGGTGGAGATGCTGATTTTTGACTGAGTTCTCAGGGAGTATTTCCTTGCCACAGAATTTTCTCTTTCCTTCTCTTCTCTGTTCTTTCCAGGGGAAGCTTCTTCAACTGTCCTCTCTCTGAGAGTTAACTTCCCTTTGTGTGGCCAGACCACTCCACACATGTCATTGTTCCCTGCTTGGTTATGGCTAAATTCAAGCAGGTAAGCTGCCAACATGGCTTTTAATGGAGGAAGGGAGGGGATCTCTCAAGGGAGCTCTGCTTACTGAAGGGAAAAGGACTCCTCTACTAGCAAACAGCACATACTGCCTTTCCTCACTGATCTCAGAAAGCGTACAAAGACTCCAGTTAGAGAGGGAAGAGAGAGAAGGAAGGGAAAGAGAGGGAGACCATGACCACTGAGGTAAGTCCCACAGGAATAACAATGAAGATAAGAAAAGGTCATCTTGTCATGAGGACAAAATTAACCAGACCCATCTGAATCTGACAGAGGGAAGGAGGGTACTGGGATACTGACTGGGGGCAGAAGCTTACAGACCACTGCATACACAGGGGGATGCAGGAGAGAAGTAGTTCAAAGCTGATGACAAGGCAGATAGAAAACTTACATGTTCTTGCTGACAGGAAAGAAAGAGTGAAATTCTGGGTCGTCTCTCATCTGCAGGATTTCTAATAGGCGACTGAAGTTCACCCTCTTCCCAAGGATGTGCTGACAGCTGGGAATACTGCCCTTCAGGTCAGGCAGGGCAGGGATCTAGACCTCTTCAGAAGTTCACAAAGAAGTTCAGTAAGGACTCAAACCACGATCCAAAACACAAATGGGACTGCCATTTCCTGTTGGGTTTCCATGCTGTAAAAAAGTGGGGGAGAAATGCCAACTACAAAGTGCTCTGTCTTCTGTGGAAAATGGAGTATGCAATGTATCCGACTCCAGGTTCTGACTTGTAAATCTAAGTGAGAACTAGATGCTAGCTGCTAGAGGATTATAGTGTTAGAGAGACATTCCACCGCCCAATCTGCCAGCCTTTCTGCTCACTGTAAGTGGACTTCTAGGGAGCTGATGACAAAATTGTCTTGGGCCTCTGGAGGAAGGGCAGCCTCGGGCTTTGGCAGCTCCTTCTGGACCCCCGTTCACCGTCCTGTGTTCTTAAACAGCTCTGATGGAACAAGCCATCTGTGAAGGTTATTTAGCTTGGAACTGGAAGAGGGTGAGGATGTGGAAAAAATAAACTGAACAGCGCAAGGATGGGGCCAGAGAGAGAAGGCAGGTGGCATGTTCATGGGACTAGGTGCCAAGGCCGAGTGGGGTGAGACTGCAGAAAGGTGGCCAGCATGGGAAGCACTGGAATGCCCAGGGTAGCATGATTTTGTTTCCAAAATGGTGGTTTGTCGTTCCCCTTCAAGGGCTCACAAATCCTCACTTGAGGGTTTCCATTCTTGGAGAATCCTGGGATAATATAACTGTAAGCACAACTGCTTTGCCTTCTGAAAACTATCTAAATCCTGCCTAATTTCTTGCTGGGCCTGAATCTCAGCCTAAAGGGTAAATCTAACAGGTTTTCTATATCCAAAGCCACAAGATAACAGCAACAGCTGAAAGGGTAGAAAATGAACATGGTGGAGGATCTAAGAAATTTCTTATGAATTACAGAAAACAGCAAGAGAAACTATAGGATAATATGGGAAGATATATGGGAATCTGGTATAGGACTGAATTGGTAACTGGTTGTTTCTTTGTAGTCTTTGTAACTGCTCCCTCCACTCACTATGAAGACCATATACAGTAGATTCTCAGTTAACCAGCACCTGTGATGGATAAATGTAGTAGTATTTCTTTGATTTTTTTTGCCAGTTGCTTGAGACTGTCAGTTGTGTAAGTTCTGGTTAATGGAGAGTCTACTATATATTGAGAAAGACTTCTATTTTTATAATCTAGGCATTTTCACTTATCTCATTTAATCCTTAATGAAATTTTATGGACTACTGTTATCCCCATTTTACAGAGAGTAAACTCAAGTCTAGACAGAATAAATAACTTATATAGAGGTAGGTGTCTTATGACCAGAATAGAGCATAATGAAGACTGAATTTTATTTAGATGAGAGAAATGTGTTTTTCTGTGGGTCATTTTGACAAAACAGCATTAGAGTTGATGGTATATCATCTGATCCATTCCTGATCACCAAGCCTATGTAAGTATATCCTCAAAGCATTTGAAAAAGAAATTTTAAAAGCTGCTGTTACAATGTATTTCTGATTCTTTGCTAAATCTTTCCAAGTTATTAGACTAAGAACAGATATAGAGAGAGCAAGCTGGTGACTATGAAAGCTGTTTTTCTACTTTTGAACTACACACATAAAGACATGTAAATAATTATAGTAGTCCTTCCATATCCATGGTTTCACTTCTTAAAGGTTTAGTTACCCATGGTCAACCATGGTCTGAAAATATTAAATGGAAAATTCCGTGAACAAACAATTTGTAAGTTTTAAACTGCACTGTTCTGAGTGGCATGATGAAATCTCACAGTCTTGCCTGGGGCGTGAATCATCCCTTTGTCCAGCACATCCACACTGTATACTCCATCTGCTTGTTATTCACTTAGTAGCTGTCTTGGTAATCAGACTGACTATCCCAGTATTGCAGTGCTTGTGTTCAAGTAACAGTGCTTGTGTTCAAGTAACTGTTATTTCACGTATAATGACCCCAAAGCTCAACAGTAGTTTAAATTTTATCATAGGTATGTATGTATAGGAAAAACATAGTATACAAGGGCTGTCTGGAAAGTATCCAGCCCTGTAGCCATTCTCATTATATTGACAATGGCTGGATTTTTTCCAGACAGCCCTCATATATAGGGTTCAATATGATCTGTATTTCCAGGTATCCAAGGGGGCTCTTGGAATGATTTTCTCATGGTTAATGGGGAACTACAGTATAAACTAACTTAAAGTACAGTTTCAGTGCGTCATACTGATGAAAGAAAGGAAGAGAGAGAGAAAGAGAGAGAAAGAGAGAGACAGAGAGAGAGAAAGAAAGAAAGAAAGAAAGAAAGAAAGAAAAAGAAAGAAAGAAAAGAAAGAAAGAGAAAGAAAAAAGTTTCTGGACCAGCCTGTACTAGGGAAACCTACACACAGCTTAAACTTTTTTTTTAGTTAACACAGAACTAAAAGCTGACACTGAAATTCTGTTATTTAGGCTAAAGCCATTCTTCCTGCTGACAAAGCAAAGAAGTTCAACTGACAGCATCTCTCCTGGGAGGCACTGAAGATATTGTGACACCTTGGCTTCAAGCACCAGGCCAAACCAAAGCTGCTTAGTAATGTGTGGTTTAAACACATGGCACATGTAACAAGCAAGCAAGCAAACAAACAAACAAACAAACAGTACAAAAAGCTGAATTTTTAAAACAAAATCTTCCTGAAACCTCTGGTTTCTAGAAACTATTTCTCAGCCCTGTTGCCAGTTTCTGGTGTGTCCCTCAAAGATATGTATGCATACACTGTCATATATGGTTAATTATGGGTTCTACCTAGACCTTTTATAAATATATTTATATAATGGTGATATACTTTCCCATTTTTAAAAACTTGACAGTATATCTTAAGAGATCATCAATATCATTTGTGAAGAACCTTTCATACCAAATGCTAACTGTCATTAACAAGAAGGTTCTGGAACAGATCCAGAAAACTTAATGTGTTTATTGCAACAATATTTCTCTACATTGGGAGGACTGGAAGACCTAGCAAAGGCCTCATAGGAAAAGCAGATAGGAGAAAAATCCCTGTTCATCAGTCAAGTCCATCACTCATCATCAAGTCCAGCAGGCCTGGGAGTGGTCAGCAACAACAGACCCCTCAAGGCAAGGTCTCAAATGGCAAAAAGCTGGGCAGGATGGGTGGGCTGCATTTACACATCAAAAAAGAATGTGAAAAGCATGTGTATGTGCTTAGTCTGCATGCTGTCCAGGAAGAGCTCTCATACCAGAGGGTCTTCAACAAATTGGTTGGAAGTCCAGAAACAAACACTACAATATTTTTTTTTACTGTGAAAATTAGACTGTTAATGCCATTGCTCTGTGTAATAAGCCAGGTGTTATGGCAAGAAGCACCTTGTACAGCTGAAGGCTTAGGCACCATATGCAAGTGCCAGTCTCCCTCTCAGGGACCATATGGAGCTCTCGCAGAACAGAAAGTAAGGTATTCAAGGGGTTTCAGAATGATCTCACAGTCTGAGGTTCTACCGTGTAACAGTATTCTATTCTAAGGCAGGATTTAACTCTTTGCTCCCTAGGCTGCACTCCTAAAACACTTTAAGGTATTCCACTGAATTCATTCAATAAATATTTGTTAAGCACCTGTTATGTCTGCAGGCCTTATTTAAGGCACTAAAATACAGCAATCAATAAAATAACATTTGTGCTATCATGGAATTTAACATGTTTGTGAGACTGAGGAACAAATAATCAAATAAATACAAGTAGTGAGAAATACTATGATGAAGTAGGGTAAGAGGGACAGGGAGTAACAGGGTAGGTTGCGTATTATTATTATTTTACATAAGATGGACAGGGTCTGGACACAGTACCATGTGATCAGACATGAAGGAGTGACCACAAAGGAGAGAGCCTTAGAGTGGGCTTCTTGAGTTGATAACCAGAGGGCCAGAGAGCCTTTTCTCTCTTAGAAGGGCCTGCCAGCTATGCAGTATGAAGAAAGGAGAATAGGCTCCTCTAGCCCAGTTGGGTGAGAGGAGAGGCCTTTGAGAGTTTATGCAGCTTGCATGGCCTCTATGCAGTTTCTGGATAGTTTCCATCACAGATGAGAGTTTTATGTTGAATTTTAAGTTGACCACAAATATTTAACTTCCCTGGACCACAAATGCAGTATCTTCTCTGTGGTTTAGCTGGCACCAAGTACATATTTGTGAATCTCTATATGTCTGCCTGTTATTTAAATTTCTTATAGAAGTGCCAAGGTCTTTAGTTGTGATTTATTCCTTTCCACCCCATATTAGTGGGTCTGAACCCTGATCAGGTCTAATTCTTGGAGAAAGAAGATATCTTTCTAATTGAAGGATAGGGTCTTCCTAGTTAAATTTCCTATTAGTGCTTTCCTATTAAAAAAATATCACGCAAGGTATACCAGGATAGCTCAGTGGTTGAGCTTTTGCCTGCCAATCGTGAAGTCTGGTGTTTGATTCCCGGCCCCAGCCCGGGTAAACTCCATATGCTGAACTGTATGTAGTATAACTGGTAACCGCTGGGGTGGTTCAGCGGGGAAGGTTCTTGAAGCCCAAGTGGGAGGCCCTGGTTTAGTTCCCACCCTGCACCGCCCCACACCACCTGTGTGAAATGAAGCCATGTCAGAGTTAATAATGAATAACTATGGAGACTGCTCTGGGCCTTCACCCTTCTCTCTCTCTCACATACACACACACTTCTCAAAACAATAAAATAAATCTTTCACAAAAAAGAGTGTTTTTTGTTTTTTTTAAAACCACTCAAAGGTCTTTTCCAAGTTCTTGTATTTGAATTACAATGTAAAAATTAATTTTTCCCCTGTTTTCTTCACTAGAGAATAAAGAATAAAACTTAGTACATATATACTTTAGATACATTAAAAAGCAAAACAAATAAAAAAAGAAAGTCAGGTGTAATGAGCCCCAAACATCTAAATGTATACTCTTATTTACTATTTACCAATTCATGAAAATGACAACCAGCACTGGATTTACAAAGAAAGAATACAGAAAACAGTCCCAGTACCTCAGCTGGGTCCTTCAACAGATTGGCTTGGGAAAGGACTCTGGCTCAACAGGAGCATAAAATTCTGGGTCATCCCTAATCCCAGGGTCAGTTTCTCTTTCCCAGTGGCAACAGAGCCATGTGGTATTCTTATCAAATGAAGGCCTACAGGCAGACTGTCTAAAACTCATCAGTTTCAAAACAATCACTCTTACCCTCATTCTGGACATCTTTTATTGCCTTATCTTTCTCAGTACAGCTTGTTGGTCCTTTGAGCTATGGTTCTATTCATACTTAGGTTACTGGGGCTGAGGTTGGGGAGATACCAAGCTGCAGAGTTGAGACCCAGCACAGAAAGACTTGAGAGGTATCTTTATGAACACTGATCCTTCCTGAGTTTACAGCAGAGATATTTGTTATGGAGTAACTAACAAGTCACACACATATAAATCTATGCAAGCACATTTTAAGAACAATTCTTACCTTATTAAGGTGTTTATGAAAATGAACAATGACTATCAAAGTACTCACCATGGGAGGCTAGATGCTAATTAAAAAAAAATTAGAATTGACGTGTAATTAGAATGGCTTTAAGTACATGCTTATAGATATTTTGTCTGCCCTTCCAGTTTTTCACTGAAATTAATGACGAAAAAAATAAAGAAAGCGTGTATCAGTACTAGGCAAACGACATACCAGAAACCATGAGGAATTTTCTGCAAGACAAACTGCAGATGGGACTGGAATGAGGAAAAGGACAACTGATGTCCAATCCTTTGCCTGCTTGATAAGTATGTAGATGAGACCTTAGCAGCAGTACCCTACTACTGCTCTTATCTTGGAGCCACAAGGACAAGAGCCAAAGTGGGCTGTGGCACACTTGGAAGGGCACAACTGGATCCCACCAGGGTATTAGAAGAAACTTATCAGTAACTGGCTTACAATTGGCAAGGCTTCTAAAAGAGGCAAAAGCTCCAGAATAAGAACATAAAGTTGAGAAACTTGGTCTACTCCAGCAAACAGAGGATTTAGCTGCTTGCCATGACTCTCTAGTTCTAGTTTCCGTTCTGCATTCCTCTAGGAGAGTTTTAGTGTGACGGGCTGATATACTGGCTTTTGCATCTCTGTCAAAAAGTGCGGCAGGCCAATATATTGGCTCACACGTAGACCATTAAATTACCCTTCACATTACTCGCTAGTACTGCTGGCAGAAGGTAGCACTAAGAAGGTTAATACTAGCAGTGCAAATCAAATGTTCCTCTTTTCCCTTCATCCGCACCTGAAAATTGTTTTTTGACTGACACAGAGAGACAGAGACAGAGAGAAGGGGGAGGGCCCAGAGCAGTCTCCATAGCTGTACGTCATCAGTTGTTGATATGGTTTTGTTCCACACAGGTGGGCGGGGGCCGCACAGGGCGGAAGCTGGGCTGGGGGCCTCTGGCATGGGAGGGATGCCTTCCTCGAGCCAGGGGCTAAACCGGGGGGCGGGAACAGAACTGGGGGCCTCCTGCATGGGAAGCACACCCGTTCAGCATGTGGGTCCACACGTGTCTGGGCTGGGACTTGATCCTTGGTCTCTGGGGTTGCAAAGCAAGCACTTATGCTGAGCCTTTCCAGCTTCCCCCAACTGAAAATCTTAACAGAGACACATCTAAGCTCTCAATATGAACAAGTATATTAATAGATTGCTCCAAAAAAGATGAAAAAACATCACCTAATATATAAAAAGCTATTACAATTAAACAGAAGTATAACAATCTAAGGAATAAATAGATATTTCTCTAGGGGAGTCATTGTGAAAGTTTGGAACTTCTTTTTTTCCTCCAAATTTTTAAACTTTTTTATTGTTTTTGACAGAGAGAAAGACAGAGAGAGAGATAGAGAGAGATACAGAGACAGAGAGAGAACTGAACTGGGGGAACCCCCAGTTCAGCATGTGGGTCCGCATGGGCCGGGGCCGAGATTCGATCCTCGGTCCCCAGCGCTGCAAAGTGAGCGCTTAACCCACTGAGCCATCCC
>PVKE010006692.1:0-53370 GCA_004027555.1 Craseonycteris thonglongyai | reverse complement strand
TGAGTAGCTGCCATGCCAGCCTTTTCATGCTGTGGTGTTACTGCCACACTACTTGAGAGCAAGGAAAGGAAGCCAGTAGTAAGAAGTCATTTACCTATGAGTTCTGGCCACTGTTCACTGTCGGTCTCCTGCCACGGGACTGGGTGCCGAGTGCTGGTGCTCACTGTTCAGATCACATCCTCAGCAGCACCGGCCTCAGGGACATACAGACATGACACCCAGCTGCTCCTGCTGCAATCAGTCGCCTTCAGCTTTGGGGAACATTCCAGAAGAGTAATGACGCCCTCCCTTGGGGGCTGGGTCTCATTAATGTCTGCGTATCTTTGCTTTGTGTTGCTGTTTGTTGTTAAATGAAACCTGCCTCACTCAGGGTGATTACCAACTCTGCCAAACCGGGTGGGGGCTGAATTTAGTTGTTTCCAAATCCAGCCTCATCCACACTGAAATGTCATCTCATCCTTCCAGATCATCCTGCTCTTCTTCCACACTTTACTTCTCCTCATTAGCATTGTTTACTTCCTAACATATTACATGGTTTTAAATTATGTGTGTGCTTGCTTCAAGGGCAGGGTTTTATTGGTGTGTTTGTTCGCTTTTCTGAGCTCCCAGAACTGTGTCTGGTATGTCACTTGTGCTCAACAATTATTTGTTGAGAAGATGAACAAAATGAAAAAGAATTTTTTTCAGCTTTAAAAATATCCAAAGGAATAGAATCTGTACTCTAAAAGCATTTTAAGAGCGGAGTTGTTTTTTCTTTTTTTAATATTCTGCTATGCCATTAAATCAGCCTTCTGAAAGTGACTGTTTTCTGGGAGACCAGACACAGCGGGTGGCTTCAGGCCTGGCACACTGGGAAACTACTCACAGGTCTAAGAGGCTGTCAAGTACATAGTCAGCTTATAAGCACCCACCCCATCTGGCAAGCTGTGCTGAGCAGGGCATGATGTCACTTTACTATATAGGTGATGGGCAGGTACATACATCTGTCTCAGTCTGCATAGTTGGAAGGACAGAGATTTTCATTCTAACCACTCAGTCTTGCAAGGAACCCAGGAGGCAGCATCATGCTCCTTAGGAAGGAATCTGAGTCTCTAACTATTAGGTAACTGGCTATGGGTCAGATGCAAAGGATACAAGATCCCTGGTTTGTCTGACTCCAGAAAGTATCTAAACTGCTATTCTTACACACAAATTTACATGTGTAAGGGGATAATGAGTGGATAAAGTAATGTAAAGAGAGTTCTGCAGGGGATGCCAGGATAACTCAGCCATTTAGTGCTTGCCTTGCAATCACAAGGTCCAGAGTTTGATTCCTGACCCCGGTCTGTGCAAACGCCATATTCTGAAATGCTGCACAACTGGTAACCTCCACGCAACTAGTAACCACTGAGATGGCTCATCAGTGAAGGTTCTCACCTCCCATGCAGAAGGCCCAGGCTCAGTTCCCACTCCACACGGCCCCACATCCACCTGTATGGAATAAAACCATATCACAACTAATGATGTACAACTATGGAGACTGCTCTGGGTCCTACCCCCCTCCCCATCTCTCTCTCTCTCTCTCTCTCTCTCTCTCTCTATCTCTCCCTCTCTCTCTCTCTCACCTTCTCACAAAATAAAACTAAGCAACAAACAAAAGAGAAAAAAAAAAGAGAGAGACAGAGAGAGCTCTGCACTCCTGATTTTGCTAACACCTCCATTGCTCAATTTCTCTTCTTGCAGGCCACCTTGCTCCCCGGCTATCTGCTCAGTGTCATTAGCCATACCATAAGAAGAACTTCCTCCTTCCGGGAAGAGCTTCAATATCTGGGAAAGCCTGTGGCCGGCAGTGCAGAGGCAATTAAACCCTCTCACACACATCTTCCTGCAAGGAAATGCAAGCTCTGTTGGTCATCCTCGAAAACAAACCCTGCAGTGCAGAGGGACCCACTTTATAACCCTCTGCCTTGTTGTTGTCCGAAAGCTGAGTGAGACTACACTTTTGCTTCTAGGAGTGGTCAAAAGTCCAATCACTAGATCCCAAGTGATCATTTTGGAAGCTGAGCTGAATTCAGATATAAAAATTCCACTTAAACTACTTTATGATTCTACCCATTAATGTCTGTCTCTTCTCTATTTGATCAAAGCTTCTGTACATTCAGATTAAAATTAAACATCTTAGTGCATTTAAATAATACTTCCATGATGCCTCTGGAACAAAATTAGAGGGCATGCTTTTGTTCCAGTGAACCATTTTAGTTTCTTTCTGAGTCCAAGAGTTCCTGTAGGTGTAGTTGTAGACATGCCCCCAGGGCCACCTGCTTCACACTGTACCCACCCCCAACCCCAGAGGAAATGATTACAAATCAGTGCTTATTTCTTGGGATTAAAATCATAACACAAAGGCATCCTAATCATCCAGTGGATGATAGAGGGTTGTGGCAAAGAGAAAGGCAAGGGGAAGAAGAAAGAAAACAAAGAGGAATGAAGAATAATAAAGATAAAAGAAGGAAGATAGACAACTAACCTGGAGGCAGGGGTGAACAGTTACAGGAGTAAAAAAAAGAGAAAGAGAGAGAAAGAGAGAGAAAGGGTAACATATATTTTTTCCAAAGCTAGTTAAGAGAAACAAAGAAATGTGAAATGAGATGAAACATGACTGAAGCAAGTCAAAACTTTCTTACATGAAAGGGGCAGGAGATAGAGTAAATGTAATCAAAGGACTAGTAACTCTGTTTTGCGTATTTGTTTAAACAAGTAAAATACTTCTCAGATAGAATAAATTTGCCTCTCTGCTTTGCCCCTGTGGTGTTTTAAAAACCAGTAGCTGAAGAAATAAGCAATTACCCAGTTACTCTCCGGATCAGGCTCTTACTTCCACAGCAGCCCAGGGTCAAGACTCCTGTTATTCTCCATTAAAAGAGGGCTGCTTCCTTTCAGGGTAGAGGTCCCCCCTCCTGAGTCCCTATCTATAGAAATGACTACAATCAATTACATCCTTCTTTTCTCCCCATGACATTTTGTCAATCATAATTGGGGTGGATATTTTTGTTATTATTATTAGCATCATTATTATGTTCAGTGATAAACTATTAGAGCATTAGCGCCTGGCTAGGTTAATAGAAAATCCATCCGTATCCTAGATGTCAGAATGGCCTTGCTGATTACTTTGAAGTAACCTGCAGCAATGTTGAGAGAAAACAAGAACATAATCATTGAAATAATCTAAAGGAGAAGTAACTAAGAAACATTTTTTTCCCCTAAAGGACAAACTAGCTTCCTTGGAAAGATGCATTTAAAGCACAAGCTGTTTGGGGGTACTCCCCAAGTGCCTGTCAGAGCATTCTTAGGAAATAGGCCCTACCTGTTTATATCTCTGGATGTCGGGAGGAAATGAAGTTACCACCAATCAGGAAAGGCAGGTAAAAGCCCCAATAGTGTGCACTGGTTAAGCAACATGAAACTAAAGGATATCTTATGAGTGAAGCCCTAAGGTGGATAGTGAAAAAAACCAACAAACTCCTTTGACAATCCGTTTTAAGGTGAAGTGCTTGATGCTACACAGGTCTGGAGAACAGACATAGGCGAGAAATCTCAGAATGTTTACTTGAACAGTGAGTCAAAATGTAAACAAGGTTGAGAAATACGGGTTCATCTCTTAGCACAACTAATAGAACTAACATAGAACTAACCTTAGTCAACATAGAACTAACCTTCCTCCTCACCAACTACCAGAAAAGACTTAAGATAAATACCAGCCCAAGTAAATATTTAAGGAACAGTCTCAGATTCTAATGAAATATTAGGATTGTCTGACACATAATCTACATAAGCTTTTAAGCGTGCCAAGTATTATCATTTGACTATTCCCAAAGAAAAAAGAATATGCTCTTTGAAATCCATAAAACAGTCCAATTTTGTGCAATGTGTAATCTTTTGCTTTATGTAAAATGGAAAATACAATATACAGTGATACATTGGAATCTGAATGCCCCCAAACTTGAACAACTTGGAATCTGAATGAAAAAATCAAGCTAATTTTGCCTCGGAATCCGAACGCTGCTTTGGAATCCAAATGCCAACACGTTTGCATGGGACGTATCAACTGTACAACCTGTAGCTTTATCCGAACGCCCACTCATCTTGAAACTTGCACATTTTGGAACTCGAACAGGGTTCTGGGACAGATTAATTTTGAATTCCAAGGCATCACTGTACTCATGCTACTTACCGTTGAACCCATCTCCTCCCTGCTCTAGATTGAAAAGTGAAGTCATCTGGCATTTAAATTCTGTCTCTGTCACCCTGGTCAAGTCAGGCTGAGTCTTGATTTTTCTCTTCTGCACAATGGGAATAATAATATCAAACTCGCATTTTGTGTGTGTGATTTATGCAGCATTACAGGTGCTCAAAAATGGTAGCTTACATTTCTTCATCATTAATTCATCCATCCATCTATCCATTCATTCACCATTTATCAAAACAGCAGGGGCTCCTCTGATTGCTTTGTTGGAGAGACTGGGTTAGACTATCAAGCATCAAAAAGCATATCAATATATGTATGCGTTATTGCAGCCTGGGTGTCAATCAATAGCAGATGGAATTTGCACTCATGAACACAGATGGGATCCGTTTTAACAAATAAAAGAACACATGAGAAATGAGGATTATTTGAAAAAGCTTCGTGTAAGATCCTGAAAAACCAAAAAGCAAAACCACAGTTCTCACAGGTCCTGGCAGGGCATTGTTCCCAGGATGCTCTCTCCTGTCTCAGTCCAAATCCAGTCCACTGCAAGGATGGCAAATACTCACCATGGCCTTGCAGAAGTTAAGAATCAATAGTTCTTAACAATCACTTCTTTATAAACTTAAGCTCAGCTGGTCCTCATGAAGAGGAGATTCAAGGCTCACAGCAGGAGTGGCGTTTTGAGGGTGGACAGGATGTCTTGCAAAGCATGACCTCTGAAGAATCCTAGCAACTCCTGAGCAGAAATGCTTTAAGATCTGAGTTCAGGGCCATCCAGTTCTGTGTCTTTAAAACTGTCAGTCAATCAGGGCTACATAGGGAACATCATTACTCAAAATTTCACCTGGCAAATAAATAGCTCTGAACTGCAGCCAGAAGCAACGGAATCTCTCAAAGACATTATCTGGAAATAGTCAGTGGACGACGGTACCTCAAGTCCCATTAATCATCCTCATGCTTACAGTACTTCTTAATGGCTTTTATGGTTTATCCTTTGTACACCAACAAAGAGTGTGATTTTTCCTGACTCATTCTATTAAATAGAAATCAATATCAAATATAAATGTGCCGACGGTAGGAGATTTGGAAATGCTGGGAATGAGCGAGGGCCCCAGTTTTATCTTGCCTTGCCCAGAATGGAAGGTGGGGAGTGAAGATGAAAAGAAAAAGTAAATATGGGTGTGCTTTCTGAGGACCCAGAACACAAGATCTTCAGGGAGTGTGTGTGTGCCACTAATCTGCAGGTTTGGGGGTAAAGGAAGTGGTTCTTGCTTTGCAAGCCAGGTATGGTTAGGGAGGGGCCTGCAACCACAAACTGTTACAGAAAATAAAACAAAAAGATGCTTTATTTTCTCCAGGGAGGAATTTCAAATAAGAAAACATGACTGGTAGCGGTTGTTATTTGGGGGGGGGGGGGACAAAAAAACCAGGGCTTTGCCTCAGATTTCTCTATCACATGCAATGGAAAGCTGGTTAAGCTAGCCCATCACTTCTCACTATGCCAACAGGCAGCAGGAGCCTTTTAAAAGTGATGTATGTCCCACAAAGTCAGAGGCAGTAGCCACATTCTGCAGAGATGGATGTGCAAAATGGGAAATTTGTCTTTTCAACCTGCAGAGGAGGTTGAACCACTCAGTTCTGAAAGTCACAGCCAGCGTGTTTGACGGGAACTGTTGACAGGAACAGAGCTGACCAGTAAAACAACAAACAAAACGAAACAGAAGCCTTTTTCTTATCATGGAAAGCCTTCACTGAAAAAGTGGTTTTCTTAAATGGTGATGCAATCCCCACTTGAATAAGGGGAAAAGAAAGCACGAGGACTTCAGATAAAGAATTCAAGCATGGTATCAAATCAGAAACGTAACAGAGCACAGCACCTGCCACCAGGAACACTGGAGTCTGGTCCCAGAGTGCCTACCCATTTATTATATTAACCTCAGAAGTTCATTGACTGCTCAGGTTTTTTTGTTTTTTTTTAAGATTTATTTTATTTATTGTCTGAGAGAAGGTGAGATGAGGGGTTGGAGAGGCGGGCAGCCCACAGCAGTCTTCTTAGTTGTACAACATTAGTTGTGACTTTGTTTCACTCCACACAGGTGGATCTGAAGCCAAGCAGGATGAGAACTGAACTGGGGACCTCCCGCAAGGGAGCTGAGAACCTTTACCTCTAAGCCACCTGGTGGTTACCAGTTGCTATGGGTTTGCACGGGCCAGGGCTGGGAATCAAACCCTGGACCTTGTGATCACAAGCAAGTGCTCAACTGCTGAGACTGCTCAGCTCTTATTTCCTATTCATAGAAAAAGCAGCAATGGCATGAAAAGAAAGAAAGAAAACAGAGTCCTTTGATAGATGACTGGATAAAGAAGATGTGATACATATACACAATGGAAAACTATTTGGTCATAAGAAAAATGAAATACCGTCATTTGCAAAAACATGGATGCATCTTAAGTTCATCATGTTCAGCAAACTAAATCAGACGGGAAAAGTCAAGAACCATACGGCTTCACTCACAAGTAGGATATAAAACTGAAAGTAACAAAGGAACAAGACAAACAAAGAAACAAATACTCATAGACACAGACAACAGGTGAGTGGTTACCAGAGTGTAAGGGGGAGGAAGAAAGGTAACAAAATGAGGGGAAGTCAAAAAAGTTAAAAATAAAAATAATAAAGAAATAAACAAAAAAATATAAGAAAGAAAGGAAAAAAAGTAAGGAGCAGCAATAGTTGTTCTACTTATTTCATGTACTTAGTACTTGTTCATGAGTCTTAATAGATGATATGTAAAATACTAAACAGAAGGATCCTTAGCTCTCAACACCCCAAAAGATAAGTCTTCACCAGCGATCTCAAATCCTGTGGGATGTTGCTGCTATGGAGATATAGCCTGCTTCCTTCACTACACTCAGGGCAGATCTCATCAGCATCTTGGTTAATTCTCCACCCTCCCTTAGGCCTCACTGCTTGCTTAGTCTCAGATCTGAGGTCATGCAAAGCAGCTTTGCTCAAAAAGATTGATGTTCTAAACACTAGTGACTAGGCCAATGTGAATTACTATCAAGTATAGACATATGGTCCTAGAAATATCACCTAGAAGCTTCTACTTGTAATTGTTTGTATTTTAGTTTATTCCTTTTTTCTCTGAGATCAATAAATAATGACACTAACTTAGGACCATTTGGGTAGGTTTTTTTTTTTCTTAATTGGCTGGGGTTAGTTCTCTGATGATGAGACTGGCACAAGATATGTTGGCCATAACCTTCAGATCTGGAACACTCAAGCATTCCCTACAGGTATTATGATGAGTGCAGCATAGAGCATGATGAAAATTCAAGGACCTGAGCATTAAGTGCTTCACATTCCATTTTGCACACTTTGCTTAAAAGGACAACGCATCAAAGGCTCAGAGGTGAATGAGTGGCTTATGCACTAGGCTGAAATCATTACTTAATGTATATGACAAGTGATATCAGAATAACATTTTTTTTTAAATGTTCTATCCTCTCTTTTTTTTTTATTGTTTTTGACAGAGAGAGAGAGAGAGAGAGATACAGAGACAGAGAGAGAACTGAACTAGGGGAGCTCCCCAGTTCAGCACATGGGTCCACAAGGGCGGGGGCCGGGATTCAATCCTTGGTCCCCGGCGCTGCAAAGTGAGCACTTAACCCACTAAGCCATCCCGGCTTCCCCGAGAATAACATTTTTCAACACACCTCACAGCATATGGCTCACTGCTAGAAACTTTATATATACAGAGGGTGCCAAAAATGTACACACACTTTAAGAAAAAGAAAAACTGTATTAAAATGGTAATACTCAATATAGACCAATAATAAAAGATGAATACAAGTCACATTTGACTTCTGCAATTACAAGAGTTGCTCAAAGCGGTTACCTGCTCAGAGTAGTTACCTGAATCAGCACAAGACACTTTTGATTATGGAGAACTACTGCTTGAGCAATGTTGACCAAAGTGTCCACTTGTATCGCTACACATGTCATTTCCATTTACCATGCATCTCATTATCACAAACGCATGCAGTTGTTAGGTGTGTTGGAAGTTCTGTTGCATATCCATGCCTTCCTTATCATTGTACTTCCACAACATTCTAGAATTTCAAATACCACTTCAAAATGGTCTTGCACTCCTCCAACAACTATGCTTCCACCATTTTCTTTGACTGTCCTGCCTGTTGCATGGTGATGCTAACATTCATTTGATTAACGCTATCTTTTGAGTAATCATCATACTACACATTGCTACTGTAATTCAACTTCAAAAGCTAATACATAGATAACATCTCTTAAAATGTGTGTGTATTTTTTTGTCATCCCATTTTATGAAATAAGCATACATGACCTAATTCTTATTGGAGCCCAAAGTCTAAAACAAGGCAAGATGGAAATTGCTTATTTTTTTATTACCACCTTATAGATATTTTGGAACTTCTACTGTATGCCAGACATTGCACTAGGCACCTAGATAGAAAAGATATGAAATGTTGGTAGTAAAAGTATCAAAAGGGCACAGCCAATGCTACAAAGCCCTAGATGAACCTAAAGACAAATAAGCCAGAGAGGGTGCATGTTCCGAAGGCCACTCTGATATCCTCTATCTCATAGCTTTTCAAAAATCAACAAATTAAAGGTAAGCATAAAACTTCTGGACGTTTCAAAAAACAAAATGAGGTGTCATTAGAAAGTGATGATTTTAAATAGCTGTCTCACTTCACACGTTATTAGAAGCAGCCCGTGAATCAAATTCCATTTCATAAGAATTAAAGTGGGAAAGATACTGGGAAAGTGAGATTCTGCATTCAGAGTGACATTTTTTGTGATAAAAATAAGATGGGTGAGAATAACAAAATTCAGTGTGAAGTTACACTGAACATCTATTAAAACTCCCTACTGAGAAACTATAAAGTGACTCCCAGGTAACAGCTCAGAAAGAACATAATGAATTGATGATCAGACTAGGTCAGTAAATAGATTGTCTCTTATTTGTATCTGTAACAATAGTGGAATATTTGCTAAGAGCCTATTTAACACATGGATCATTTGGGGAAAACAAACATAAGCACATATTGTTCCATCATATCTTCTTTATGGTAACTCTCACATTTGGAGTATTCTAAATTCTATTTCATAGAAGGATAAAGTGAGATTTCAGAGACATGCCAATTAATATGAATCTCTAGTCTACAGAGTTATAATCCAGTTCATTTCCAGATGGACATTAAATACTTTCTACTTTTCCTTATTCCCTTTACTTCCACATTCTATCAGATGTCATTGCTTTATATTCTTTCATATTTGTATTGTTTCTTAACTTCTCTCTTTCCGGTCTCTAGGCTTTCTCTAATCAATTTGTAAAGTTACTAAGAATACAAAATTAAGTAATTGAAGCCTGCGCATACACACACGCACACACACTCACACACACACACTCTTTTGAGTGTCTGTCACCTATTGTTAAAACTTACAAATCTGAGTGCGTCTGCGCTTATATAGCTCTTGTGATTGCAAATCCAGTAGACCTTATCTTCTGATTAACTTGGTACCTTATTTCCCCCCATTATAGTCTCACAAAGATATTTGATATTCAACAAAAAGCCTTGGTTGATTATAACCATAATTGAGACACACAGGGATTACTTCGAATTAATCAGCAACTCTACAAATGCTTAAAATAAAACACAAGATACTGCCTTGCCTTTCCTGACTTTCAGCCCTAGGTAAGGCGATGGAATATAAAACATTGTTCGCACATTTTACAAAAAGTCAATTACAGTGAATACCCCAAAAGGAAATATGATTCAGGAAATGAACTACTCATAGTTAGCATTTACAGTAATTACTAGAGATTGCTACCAAATTACTGGTACAACGGTCCTATTTTCCTACTCCTTATAATAATGTTGCATACCAATTTCAAGTAATTATACATAATTTCCTTCACAGAGTCCAGATAGCAATTTGAAACTAATACCCAGTCTCCATATTTCCTCCCCTACCTTTGAAATAGAGTTTGATATGGTTTTAACCTGTAGACAACCCTCCCAGCCCCATTATCCATTCCCAGTTTCTTGTCACTTTTGGGCAGAGTAATTTCAGGACGAAATGCAAGGCTAACAATAGTTTGTTAGAAGACTGATCTTACATTTGTGTGGTCATTCACATGACATAATTTGAAAAAAACTCAGATAAACTATCCTTGCCACTCTGGGGTCATGACTGACAAAAATGTCACCATTTAAACTTCAGTTAGGATGAGGCATTGGGAAATAATTTACTTGATCCACTTACACAGATATTTGGGAGAGGAGGAGATCCTTAGCTCTAAAGAACATTTTCTAAATCAGGGGAAATGGGTAAGGGATTGAAGGTCTGCTTAACAAACTTGGTTTCTGGAAGGAGATGCTGACTGAAATCTGGGATTCGAGATGTTTATTAGGCAGCCACACCTGGGAAAGGAAGAAGAAGAAAGCAGAATCAGGAGAAAAGGAAGTCAATCAGCCAGGCAGGCTGGCCTCCAACAGCTCTGGCCAACCTGGGGGCACTCTGAAGTGATAATGCCCATCACCAGTGTCTCACCATGTGCCCGAAGGGCCTGCGGTTGAGACTCTCACCTGGCTTGGTCATTGGTATGAGCTGCCTGGGGAAGAGTGGCATGAAGCCACAGAGCATCAGTTTTACTGCAGCTGACAGGAACCTGATGGAGGTGACAACTGTAGGCTTCCTGTTGGCCAAAGTCCCTGCACCTGGGCAGGAATCTGGGCCCAGGGCTCATCTCTGTGTAACCCACAGTTGGGTTGAGGGCATCCCCAATACACTGCTCTGCAGTTTTAGTTAGGAACAGAGCTGGTACTAAAGAGCTGGGCAAGATCCCAACTTAAAAAAAAATGCTATCTTCAGAAAACAAGAAATGGAACGACAAGCTCTATCAGAGCTTGTATCCAGTGATTGTAAAAATGTTGTTGTCTTTTCAAATCAGCTTAAACTGGATTTCCAAATTAGCAGCCCCAACTGTGACTGTGCAGTTGCTTGCATTTGTAGTGCTGAAAAGTTGTGTTCGCAGATAAGAGAGAACCATCTAACATAAGGCTACCACATTTCCCCCTCTCCAAATCTGGGAAATGTGGCTGATTTGCATATTTAGCATGCCTTTGCATTCTGTGTTCAATAGCCCCTAACTCTAATTATGTAAAATAAGATAAATTAGTACATTTTACTGTCATTGCATTGTAGCCCTGTGGTTAGGGGGTAAGAAGACTTAACCCTACTTTTTCCTCCTCCTGGATCATTCCCTTCAGGGTCAGAAGTCATTTAGTGTTCAGGCTGGAGACATTTCAAGGAACACCCCCAACTATGGAGGGAAGGAGGGGACAAAAAAAGAATGACCAATAATATCCAGATACAGAATTGTGCGTTTACTAATCTAACAAGTACATTTAAAATGCAACTTGATAAAATAGTAAATAGACTATAAAGCATGTAAATATTTTCATAAGTAAATATAAGGCAAATCGTTTTTAAACAAAACAAAAAGTAGTATAAAACCAAATCCAGTGCATTACGCTTTTAGTAACATACAAATTCTTATCAAGATGTACATGAACGGGTTTGCCGACAGAAAGCAGGTCTAGTCAGCGACAGGAACCTTGGTGAAAGGCAGCAATTGGCCAAATGAAGGTTGTCTTCGCTTTCCAGTCTTTCGGTTTTACCCCATTCCATGCTCTCTTATTTTGAATGGTTTTTATATTACTTCTGGAAAGATACTTGATATTTCTAGATCATTCTGGAATCTTGACTTTCATTAACATGCCCTTGCCCATCATACCTCACTTGTACCCCTAATTGCACCCCTTTAATTCAACTATTATATATTTATGAAATACTTCTTATGTGCTAAGAGCCCCAGTGGGGTTCAGGGTATGAAGATGAATAAGAAATAGAGATAGACTGACAAGACATACCATTTGAAACAAGACAGTGCCATTGTTTTCTGTCCTGTTTAAAATAGTATGTGTGGTCATCCTAAATATACGGTAGACCCAGATTGCTGGGAAGTCACATGAAAAGCTGATAGAGAAAATGACTATCATGTAAGTTCTACAAGAGGCATATGTGAAAAGTGAAATGAATTCACACAAAACCAAATGCCTGGATCTGCTAGGAGTGAAAAACCAGGAGTGAATAGGCCATTCGAGGTTTTCAAAAGGAGATAATATTTCATTCTGCTCAAACTAAAGGAGTAAGGAACTCACTAGTTCTATAAAGAGGGGAGGAGGGACTTTCTAGCCAGTGGGAATTATGCATATAAAAGCATTTACTTCTGTGAGTTTGAGTGTCTGATGAATGGATCCAAATATATGTAACATATTTATGGGAATGAGAAGAAAGGAGCATCAGCTGTGATGGTTGGGAAAGTGTTTACAGAGGACACGAGACTTCCCTGTTAAAGCCAGAATGGTCAGATTTGAGGACAAGGCATCCCCAGGAGAAAGAACCTGCACATACAAAAACATGACAATAGACTGTATATATGTGTTATGCAAGAAAGGAATGTACTGGTTTGATTAAAGCAGGGGTCTTCAAACTATGGCCTCGCGGGCTGGATGCGGCCTGCGAGGCCCTCTCATCCGGCCCGTGGAGACCTTTTTATCTACGGAAAAAAATTATGGAAATTTATGTGTATCCTGCCAAGATCAGCCGCTTACTTTTTCTACTTCTGTTCACAGTCAATGAGATGATATAACTGCTGTTTGATAGTTAATGTGGCCCTCGGGCTGAAAAGTTTGGAGACCCCTGGATTAAAGCCACAGGGAGGCAGCAATAAAATACAGGCCAAAGTGCCTAAGAGAAATATTTTATACATGATAAAAGCAGTTTAAGGTATTTTTTCTATTTTTCTTTGTTTTAGGTCAGATACTTCTCTTGGCACACAGATTTGGCCGCTCCTTGTGGAAAGCATAGATTGGTGAATCAGGAAGACTGCTGAAGGGAGTGTAGGATGAATTAGCCTTGTAAACCAGAAGGCTGATATAAAAGGCGATTAGGAAGCTGCTGCAATATTCCAGGTTGGAGGGATGAAGCGCTCAGCTAGGCTAACTCCAGTGGGAATAACTATAAAGGACTGGTATAAATGGCACATTTAAGAGGAACTTACAAAAACCTGATTTAATTTAGGTTGAGGTGATATACCAGAATGGTGCTCCAGTTTCGATTCTGGGTAACTAAAAAACTGACAAGAACAGTGAAATCAGGGAGGTACCAGTAGATGGCAAGGGGAAGGGAACAAACTTTATGTGCCAACTTGTGTTTCTAGTATTTACCTATTATTTTACATTCTTTAGCTCACGTAATCCTTATAAAAATGCACTAAGATAAAAATCATTCTCCCATATGAAGAAATTACAAATTAGGAAGGCTGTGCAAATTTCCCAAGTAAATTAGAGAGCCAAAACCTGAATCCTGGATCTAATATACTACAAGTTCTGTCTCAGCTCTTTTCAATATGCTGCACATGTTCCAAAGGGAAACATGGTGTGTTTAGATTGAGGCATGGTGAATTTGAGAAGATTGTGGAACATCCAAGAAGAATTATCCAAGTGAGCAGTTAGTGATAATAGGATCATAGATTTACAGGGCTAGATGGGATCTTAAAATTTTTATAATCATAGAATCAAAGTTCCAAAAGGAGATTAAAGCTGAGCTTACCCATTTGGAGAAATGAACACACTAGGACATAAATAAAATCACAATGGAACAGAAAATATATATCAGAAGCCTAATGACTGTCCTTTGTGCCTATGTTTCTGGTACAAAGGGAAGCAATGAAGCTCACTAATAATATAGAACAGGGGCTTCTTGAAAAGGGGAGGAGATAGTGAAATACCTCTCAAGTCAGGACAGGAAACTTGTAAGAAGTGGATAGTCAGCAATGTTGAACGGCTTCGAGAAACCAAAGGAAATGAGATGTATTCGCATTCTATGGCTGTTAAGAGACTGTTGGCTGCCTTAGAGAGAACTTGTAAAATAAACAAGGGAAATGATGTAAGGAGACAAATATCAGGGGGTGAAAAAGATTGTCTGGAGTTCTTTATTTGACTAAATCTTGGAAGAGAAAATACAATGTATGGGGAGATGTGTAAAGTGAGAATTCTGTGAAGATATATCTTGGTTTGCTGTGGTTTAAAGAGAGGATATCACAAGTTACAAAATTTCAGAGGGTTTTGATTTGTTGAGATGAAAACTGTTGACAGCTACATACAAATTCAGAGCGATCCTCATATTTTTGTGTAAGATTTCAAAGTGACTACAACTAAAGATCTGCCATATTTGCCACATACACTCACACAAAAAGAAGCGAGTATCATTACAAAATTGTTGCTGCTAAATATATATGTAGATATACCCAAAGGTGCTTTGTCACAGGATTAAAAAGTGGTTGCTCAGATCAGTGACAGACCGTAGACTATTTGCAAAGACTTAGTTACGTAAATCTGTATCCAGCTAAGCATCGGTGAAAGGACACAAGAATTTCAGCCTAGTCTGGGCTGTGTAACTCTAGCTAGGATGTCTGTCATTGGCACTAAAGGGCAACTACCAGGATCATATTCTATTCCCTTCTCCTCCATTATAAATCAACTTATCAATGAGCCACAAAGGCACCCCACCACCAAATGCCTTGGACCCCCATATGAACCATGGCATAAGTTCACTTCCTAAATGGACTGTGACATTATCTGCAGAGCACTATCATAGATGCTACTTAAAAAAGATGTCTAAAATGTGGGGAACCAATAAGGTCGGCATTTCAATGGCTGCAAAACACAGTGTGGATAGCAACTAGAGAAGAGCTGGCGTGTCCAATAACCTAAAACCACATCACGCTAATTACCGTTCCCTTTGGGTGACTGAGTTGATTTCTGCCCATGGTTAAACATGCTGTTTATATTGGTTTGGTTGGGGATCAGGAGGTGCAGAAGGAAAATACAATTAATTCTCTAATAATACCTGTTTCGTGTGGCATCACATTTTATACTACTTTGTGCATGACACCTAGAACTGAGCTACACATAAAAGAAAGATAGTATAAGGGATAAAAGAGATTTCTCAAAAATTAAAAAAAGGAATAAATTATTTTTAAGTGCCTTTGTGATATAGTTAAAAACATACCATTTCAGCTGGCATCTGCAATATAGAAAATGTTTTCCCCTTTGGAGGTAATATATAAAGTTTGCAATGTCTTTTGAAAGTGTTCATTTCAGAATAGTACAAACTCATGGTAGGAAATCAAACAATAGAGAATTAGGCAACATGAAAAGAAAATCTGTCTTGGCACATAACTTTACCACTACCCCGACTCTTCATTTCCAGTATCCAGAATTAACTTAGGAGTTTCTTGTGTATCCTTCTAGAATTTTCTTGTGCATATATAAGTCAAACACAGAAATGCACGTGTGTGTACATACACACACACACGCACTACTTCATTTTCCTTCTTTATATAAACAGTGTCATAGTACCCATACTGCTTTGCAACCAGGTTTTTTCCAACTTATAATATGTCGTGCGCATCATTTTATAATAGGCATAAATCCATCACATAAGGGTTACAGAGTATTCCATTGCATGCATTACCATAATTTATATAAACAGCCAATCCCATATTGATGAAACTTAAAAAAATTATTTGTCTGGGTGATGAGCACACAATGCAACACATAGACAGTGTAATGTAGAATTCTACAGCTGGAACCTATACAATTTTTACCAACCAATGTCACTGAAATAAATTTAACAATAAAAATTTTTGTATTTATAAGCACTTATTTTTAACATCTTTATTATAAACATTTACCGTAGAGACGCTGTCCGAGCAGCCTTGCAGTGATTGGTGTGGGATCGAGTTGGAAAATTCGTTTAGCGGCATATCCAGACGATTTTCGGGATCGAGTTGGAAAATTCGTTTAGCGGCATATCGAGACGTTTTTCGGGATATACTCGGCGTATAAGACAACCCCCGATTTTCGGTTGACTTTTTTTCATTTCAAAAGTTGTCTTATACACCGGAAAATATGGTATTGCCGTCCAGTTATCAATTGCTACATAACAAGCCACCTCAAAATTAATGAACTTAAATAGCAACCACGTTATGATGGCCATGCGCACTGTGGGCCAGGAATTTGGAGAGAACAGGAATGTCTTGTCTCTGCACTGTGAGGTCTAAGGAGCCTCAATTGACCACAGGAGACTTAAACAACTGGGCCTGCAATATCCAAGAAATCCACTTCATTTGCTTGTCTGACCCCTCAGAGGAATGGGTAGAAGGATTGGCCCTATCTGGAAGCCTCCCCTGCATGGTTTCCAGGGAGTCAAACTTCTTCCAGGAAGGGTGGCTCCTCCGGGTGACTGCCCTGGGCCTGCTGGACAGTTGCTGATGCCCTTTTCTGACCGAGCCCCAGAGTCATGCAACATCCTTTTTGCCATGTGCTATTAATGACGAGCAAGTCAGAAGGCCAGGCCGCGTCCATGAAGCAGGGAAGCAGATCCCCTTCATTTTGCTGGGGAGTAGTGAGGTCAGCTTGTATAGAAGTATATAAGATGGGAGATGTCACGAAGCATCTTGGGAAACACAATCTTCCACAAGTGCCTTAAAAGTATGTCTCTTTGCTTCTGTCCTTTGCAAAGCCCTCCCCACCATCACACATGAGCTCTCTCTTGAGAATGTTTCCTAATTTCCTAGCTCTGCTGTCCAGAAGGTGGTCATTCTGTGCTCAGAGAACACAAACAATGTGACATAATGGAAAGACCACCAGCCTCTTGGAGAACAGACATGGATTCATGCCGCTGAATGTGTGAGAGCCGCGGTTTTGAAGGAAATGAAGATTCCTAACCCTCACCCTACATACAAATGAATTGTTCTAAGACCCTATCTGTATGTTTCATTTTCTAATTCCATATTCTGAGAAGGAGCACACAGGAGAGAATGGCTAGAAGGCCGTCCCAGTTTCCCAGTCTTTGTTCCATCTATCCCAAAGTGGAAGCCTAACCAAGTAGAAGGAACTACAAAGTGTCAGACAATTTGAGCAGGACTCCACTCCCGCCCCCCAAGCCACCCTATAGGATGAAACAAGTATACAGTAGTGACATTTCAAACTTGTAAATGAGGATGATGGAGATCCAAAAGAGTTGCTGGGGTACTAAAATTGTAGAGTCCTCACTTTCCCCTTCCTTTTTAGAGCGAGGGAAATGCCATCTTCCTAAGAAAGAATTGCACAGGCATGAGGAATGGCTATTTTAAAGGCTTCTACCTACACTTTAGCACTTCTACCGTATTTTCTACTATACTTTAGTTTTGTGCTTATTCTGCCTCAGTTGTGTCATCGAAGACGTATTTCAAATCCCAGAAACAAATTCTCTTAGGGATTTCTATTAATATTCGGTGTATAGAAGGTCAAGGCCAGGCCAGGGGCCAGGTCTCATTGCTCCTAGGACTAGGATGGGGAGGCCTTGCCCCGTGTAAAGTAGGATTTGGGGGAAGGTTAGAGAACGTGCAGCTCTTGAATGGTGCCATTGAAAAACCTTACTGGCAAAGATGGGAGGATGGATAAAGGAAAGAAGGAAAAGAAAGGAAAAGCAAGTTATAGGTGCCCATGAGCATTACAGGCAGAGTAGTCTGGCTGTCTCTTGCTGTCACTGAAGGAGGGACACAGCCACAGAGCAGAGGCAGCTGGGCAAGACCATATGGGAAATATTCTAGGCATCTTATTTCCCTGGCTAAGTGCACATTTACCATTTCGGTCCACCTTAGTGGGATGGATAATAGTCTCCAGAGATCAGAAGCTATGCACCATCTCTGACATGTGACAAAGAGAGGACAGCATAGCTACACTTTCAACTTGCTCCATGAAGGGTGGACAGTGAGAAAGAATGAGAAGGCGTTTAGGAATGTTTTCCTTTTGTACTCATTTACATCACACACCCCCACCCCCCAACACACACACACACACACCCATCTACTGTCCTTGCAAAGCAGGAAAAGAAGAAATAGTAGGGAAAGCCAGGATGGCTCAATGGGTTAAGCGCTCACTTTGCAGCACTGGGGGCCCAGGATCGAATCCTGGCCCCGGCCCACGCGGACCTATGTGCTGAACTGGGGAGTGCCTCCAGTTCAGTTCGTTCTCTCGTTCTCTCTCTCTCTCTCTCTCTCATCAAAAACAATAAAAAAATATTAAAAAAAACATATTTAAAAAGAAATAGTCATTTCTCTGGAGATGCAACAAAAGGTATTTGCTTCCAAAATGGTTTTGTCTTAAATAAATGAAAGTGGTCTGTATTGCTCATTTGTTTGTTTGGTGCTCCTTTTGGGGGAGAAGACTCCTCAGTCATCCCACAAATCACTGCAAATCAGCTCACCATTCCCTAAACTTGTAGGAGTTTCCTGCTGCTGCAGAAAGGCATAAGAATGGGCCCCGGCAAACATCTCTAATGTCTTCTTTCAAAACCAAAATGCATTTTAATAATTTAAAGCTGAAGCTCTTTCAGTCACTTGATAAATTATTCACAAATTTTACAACAACAGAAAAAGAAAGGAAGAAAGAAAAAAAAAATCTGTGGCCTTTACAAGTTCTGGAACATTAAATCATGTCAGAATAGATGAAAAGGAAAAATCAGTTCTAAACTCTTAGAAGATACATATTTTACTTCTTCATCTCAGAGCTGTGCCATAGTTTGCATCTGGCAGCTGGAGATGGTATTTCAGGACTTATGTGCAGGCTCACAGGGAGGGTGACAGTGTAAGAATGAAAAAAAGTGGTTTTCAGAGGGTCTATAGAAAATATGATATAGGGAATCATATCTACCTGTTTGCCTCAGGACTTTCAATACCATTTCAAAGAAATCCTCAAGATTAGAGAAATGAGGAAGGCTGATTTGCTCGAGACAGCCCACTGGTAAGTTCTGGGCAAAGGAGGAAGTTACAACGCTGTAAGCTTTTGCTGCTTTTGAATTCAAACACCCCTTACATCCTCCTTCCAAGTGTGGTTATGAACTAGGAGGTTGCATGCTGCTCAAATGTCCATTATGCATAACCTTTAGATACTTACCAAGCAGGTGCTTCTGACTCTGTGGAATGGAGATTCTTCACTTAGAAGAGACTTTTAAGTCAGTATCTAGGAGGATAACAATGCACCACCAACATAGTCACCTTCCAAGTGAGTATCTTGGAATCTTTACAAGTACATCCCGTCTCATTAAAAAAAATATGGTCACTGAATGACTCATCTTCAGCAAAGAGTGAAGCAGAACTAGGAGGCTTTCTTTCCAGATGTGTCCTACTAGAGATGTTCCTTTCCTACAGCTAGTGACCAGGAAGTTACTGGCATTAATATATTTTGTTATCAATACGTTTGTCCTTTGACTTCATGATTTCTTTTATTTCTCTGTTGGAGCGTAATGGACTGGCATGGCAGTCTTGTAAAACTCATTCAGATGTCATACTTCAATTAGGATGTGGTTGAGATTCATCTGAATAAATAGTTCCCATACCAGCCTAAAACAATGCTGGTAGAAATTTCAGACATAGGTCAAATGTCTAATGTTATATATGCAAGATGGGAGTAGAACTCATTAGCAATGCACCATTTTATTAGGCAGAAATGGTTTATTTTTTTATTTTTTTAATTTGTAGTGTCAAAACCTGAGATTTCATATTTTATGCAAGGGGTTCTGGATGAATTATCCATTCTCATTAACAAGGAAACTTTTTATCTTCGAGGGGGTAATTTTTTTCCACTTTCCACCTTCTCTTACTTTAATAATCCAAATTTATTTTAATGCCTTAGTGTTTATTTTTTTTCAAATTCTGATGTCAGAAGTATTCTTGGAGGCAACTGAGTTTTGATTAAAATATTTTATGTTGAGCTTCAAAGAAGTCCTACAACATTAGAACAATCTCTACTGACAGTACCTTTCTTCACCCTTCAAATCTAGTGCTCAGCTTCTGGGGAAGCCAAGTTATAAAAGGGCCAACATTTCAGAAACCTGTGGTTAATTTTAATTCATCAAAACAGATGCAGACCCCCACAGTATTTGGAGATCAGAGAAGTAAAGAAGCAAAAGAGAAACACAGTTGAATTTCTACAGTATGCTATTTATTTATTTATCTATGGAACTTTTTGCCCTAAACAATGTAAGGGCTTACTAGCAAAGAGGCATACAAAAGAACGAGGTAAATAAATAAAAAATAAGAAAGAAAAATGAACCTAGGATAAGACATAGGAAAAACAAAGTTAGAACCTGACAATCACTACATTACACTTTTTACATCTTCACCTCTTCCTTACCTGGTTTCCTAAGGTTGTTACAATATTTTTACCTTGTTTCTGTTCTGATTTGATTAGCTTATGCAATTTGTTAGTAACATCCAAAGTTAGCTGCCTTACAGAGAAATGAGCACACATAATTTACAACATTTGAATGAATCAAGTAAGGTAGTTCTAGGTGTTTGTTGGTAACTGTTTCATTTTAAGTCTATGTTACACAAATTATTTTAGTTTCCTAAAAGTGTCTAGCTCTGTCGGTTCAATTGTCAACTTTTATCAACTTCATTAATAATTATCTTTACATCTTAAGAGCCCAGCAATATACATACTCCTCTTCTACTTCAGATCTGAGCTCATGTATTATCTCAGGGTTATATTCTCTGACACTAGCTAAAAAAAACTTCTTTCATTCCCATCTTTACCTCTCTCTTCCCATTACCTTGTATTATTTTCCTTAAAACACATATTAAAGTTGAGTGTGTTTATCAGTAAATAGTCTCATCCTACCCCACCCTCAGTAGGTCATTGAGAACAGAGAGTTTTTTTCTCTTATTTACTCTTATGCCTCTAGTATCTAGTACGTGGCCTGGAGTAAAGTAGGTGCTTAGCCAGTTTGCTGAATGAATGAATGATATTTAGGGCAAAATCTTCTTTCCACTATTTAGTTCAAATACTGTCTTCAGAACTTTTAAGATCTGAATAAGGAAATCAGCTGCAGGAAAGAAATTCTCTTAACATGTAGATCTCTTGTATTTTTTTTTCACTTAATATTTATTTTATTTTATTAAGAGAAGATGAGAGAGAGAGAGAGAGAGAGAGAGAGAGAGAGAGAGAGAGAAAGAGAGAGAAGGCCGCAGTTGTACATCATTAGTTGTGACATGGTTTCATTCCACACAGGTGGATGTGGGGCCGCACAGGCAGGAACTGAATTGGAGGCCTCCCACATGGGAGGTGAGAACCTTTGCTGCTGAGACATCTCAGGGGTTACCAGCTGCGCCACAGTTCAGCATGTGGGGTTGCACGGGCCGGAGCCAGGAATTGAACCCTGGTCCTCGTGATTGTGAGGCAAGCACTCAAGCGCTGAGCTATCCCGGCATCTCCAAAATTTAGATCTCTTAACTTCAACTTTTGCCTACAAATCCCTTTTCTCTTCCCCTTCCCATCCCCTCCAGCTCCCATTCTTGATGCCATGAAGGAGGTATCCTCCTCCAGCCTGAGGTTTGTGCCTCCATCAGTGTCCTGGTCCCAGCCTTCCTGCTTCTCAAGGACCTGCTCTATGAACTCTGCACACTCCACTTCCTCTGGCTCTTTTTCAGCAACCTTTAAGAATACCCACGTCAAAGCACATCTAAACTAACAAAACACACAGGTCTAAGGGCTCCTCCTCCATCACTGCTAAGAAGTACAAACTTCTGTCCATAGATAATACAGAAAAGGTCTATCATTTTGTTGAGTGGTAATGACATAAACAGAAGGCGAGGAGATGGAGAGACCAGAAATAGCTAACTTTACACAGACAAGACAGACTTTGCCTGGTAGAAGAACAAAATCAGTCCCCATGCCATTGCACTTACACCTGGGTTTGTGTGATTACTTAAAGTCTGTCCCCAGGAGACTGGAGAATCAAGAACTTATCTTGACTGGGTTACGAAGAGAGTGGGGTGATTGAGAACAAGAAAGCTCTTTGGGGTGGGGAACAGATGCTGGGCATGTAAGATATTAAGAGAAATATGGAGAAGGGCGAATTTTAAGACAGTTTGATGTGTGTCTTAAAGAGAAGATGTCTTTGCTTTCTAGTAATATTTTTTATTGTTGTTACAAAACTGCTATGTATTTGAATGAGACAATTATGTAGGAGAAGGGCATAAGCTGGAAGCAAGAACATCCAGCTTAATGTGGGTTACACTCCAGAGCCACCATTCTTGAAAATAAATTTAAAAAACCCTTCCTATTGCTTTCGTCATGTACCTCTCTCCTTTCCCATCATCTATAAATGGCTGTTCTCATCCACTGTCTATAATTCCTCAGTTTGTACTCATATTTCACCCTGTCCCATCAACAAAACACTCCCACTAATCCACTATTCTTAAAGCCACCAATCATCTTGGCTAATTCACACAGATTCTCTTTTTTTTTTTAAGATTTACATTACCGGTATTGTTTTGAGAGGAGAGAGAGACAGAGAGACAGAGACAGAGGCAGAGAGACAGAGAGGAGTGGGGAGGACCCAGAGTTGTACATCATTAGTTGTGACATGGTTTATTCCCCACAGGTGGATGTGGGGCTGCATAGGGTTGGAAATGAACCGGGGGCCTCCTGCATGGGGGTGAGAATCTTTGCCCCCGAGCCATCCAGTGGTGACCAGTTGTGCCACAGTTCAGCATGTGGGGTTTGCACTGGCTGGGCCTGGAATCGAAACCTGGACCTCATGATTGTGAGGCAAGTGCTCAACCACTAAGCTATCCCAGTATTCCCTCATGAGAATTCTTTGAGCTCTTATTTTTATTTTTTCATTTGGCTATTTGGCCATTCCTTGGGACAGGATCCAGAAAAACCTCAGACCTTTGCTTTCTAAATATGGCTTGTAGCTCAGCCTCAGGAAGCACAGACATTTGAAGCAGTACTGCTGGGCAGGATGTCAGACCCCAAACGCAGCCCTGTTCTCTGTGGCTTCAGTGCATTCCAGCTCAGTCCCTGTGTTCTTGTCATCAAGCTCTGCGTGTGTGGCCCCCTTGTAGGTTCTCCATTTAGACGTGAAGTAAGGCTGAAGCGCTTTCCACAATATGTCCCTTGGGAGCAGTATACTCACAGACCATCATGAGCGCTCTAAGAAGCCACAGGGCATTTCTCTAGTGTACAGCTCTCTTTTTGCCATGCACTAGAGGCCTCAAAGGCTAACCCTGAGCCATTACCAACATTGTGGAAGCAGTTTTTCAATGGTTCAGTCAACTCTTCAGTGAGTACTGCCAGAGGCTCAACATCTTGCTTTGCAATAGGAACTAGTTGGTACCCACTGGTTTGGGGACTCGGTCAAATAGAAAAGAATCCCTATTACAGCACAGTTTCCACAAACGGTGTATCCTGTCTCTTGCCTTCTGACTCCACACATTCAAGGGCGACCTGCGGCTGTCCTTACGTACTCCCGCATTAATCACAGCGCCACGTACTGCTTTCTGTGTCTGGCTCTCTCTACCATATTGCAAGCATCTAGAAGGTAGTCTTTGTCTATGTAACACAAAACAACAACAAAAACAATTCCACTACTCATTCCTTCAGTCACTCATCAGTCAAGTGTTTCATAAGAAAATCTGGTTATTTTCTCCATTTCTTTTTTTTTTTTTTAAGATTTTATTGTTTTTAAAAGAGACACAGAGAGAGAGACAAAGACAGACAGAGACAGAGAGAAGGGGGAGGGCCCAGAGCAGTCTCCATAGTTGTACATCATCAGTTTTCAACATGGTTTCGTTCCACACAGGTTGGCGGGGGCCACGCAGGACAGGAACTGGGCTGGGGGCCTCCCACATGGGAGGCATACCCCAGTTCAGCATATGGGTTCACACGGGCCAGGGCCAGGATTCAATCCTCTGTCCATGGGGCTGCAAAGCAAGTGTCTAACCCACTGAGCCATCCTGGCTTCCCTATTTTCTCCATTTCTTTACCTACCATTTGGCCCTCAACTTATGCAAATCTACTTCCTGGTCCCATCTTTGACTGAAACAATTTTCCCTAATGTCACCAGTTCTCTTGCTCTTAAATCCAATGGATCTTTGTAGTCTACATACTAGCAAGCTCTCTGGCTGATTTTTGTCTTTCTTTTATCCAAGGTCAAGCCATTAAGTATCGAAGGTCTTCAGACTCTGTCCAAGAAACTCTCCTGTTCTTAAGTTCTTCCTTCAACAAGCTCATCTACACCTGTGCCCCTTACCACTCAGCCCACAGCTCTCCCAAGTAGCAGACGACAGGCCTTGTATTATTTTTAACAATTCAAAATAGCCACATCCAAAGAAACTCATGATGGGCTCATGATGGATTCCCTCAACTGGGTCTTTTCCAGTGAATGGCCCACTGATCATTCATTTAGGCAAGTTGAAAACTGGGTGCCATTCAGAGGCTGACTAATTGTTCCCCCTTATGTATAAATATATGTATCATGGGTATTATATCTCTTTCCTTCCTCTCCGATATCCAGCCTACAACACATCTTAATGATTTTAACTCCAAGGTGCTCAAACCTATGTACTTTTCTCTATTTCCACCCATCACTCTAGTCTTCAGTACCATCATCACTCAGCTGAACCACCGTCTTTGTGTCTCAAAGGTGTCCTACGATATACTTAGGCCCTTTATATTCATTTTCCACACTGCAGCCAGAATAATCTTTAAATGACCAAAATTATAAATAAATGTCATCATGCTCCCCTTTCCCAACACTGTGCATATTTTCTTCTGGCTTCAGAAAAGTGAACCTCCAAAGTGAGCCTTATCAGACCTGACATGGCCCCACATTCTCTGTTCTGGCCGTGTTGGTCTGCCTTATACCCTCCCTTACTAAGATCTTTGCACAAGCTATTCCTTCCATAAGAAACCCCCCGAACCACATTAACTTCAACTCATTCAGCTGTGTTTGGAAGGAAGCTCGTGTAGCATTCCTAACTAGGACAAATTCTTCTCTCAAATCCCTTTCCTCTACCACCGAGTACCTCTCCATGAAACACACCCATGCCATTGCACTTACACCTGGGTTTGTGTGATTACTTAAAGTCTGTCCCCAGGTTTTTATCTTTATTGCAATTCCAGTGGGCAATGCAGTGCTCGACACACAAGAGAAGCTAAATAGAGTCATACCTTGGTACCTGACTGCTTAAAACTTGTCAAATTTAGTACTTGACACATTTTGACATGAAAGTTCTGTCCCAGTGATTCCCCATTTGTTTGGTACTTATCACGCCTCCCAGAACCAATTAACGACAAGAACCAAGGTACCAATGCATTATTGCTTATGGGAAAAACCTGTTTGGTACCCATCGTTTTTGGTACTTATCACATCTCCTGGAACCAGTTAACAATGAATACCGCGGTACCACTGTAAACATCAGTTAAATAATTAAAACCTCACCGCATTTATTTTTAAGCTAAATAAATGATTGAATAAAATCACTTTGCATCTTATGAACCTCATTTTCCTAAATTATACAATGAGAAAATTTCACAGAATTGTTTTAAGCTCTAAATAAAATAATAGGTTCAAATAGCCCAGCATAGTGACTAGTCTTGTAATTGACACTCAATAAAGGTTAGCTTTCTTTATTTCTTTGCATCATGTACACGCATAATGACATGGAGCCAGGTGGTGAAGCAGAATTCGCCATGGCTTAAAATAAGGGCAGCAGTTTTAGGGTGCTGCTTCCCCGCGGCTTTGCATGTCTCAGTGGGCACTCGTTTCCCCCATGAAAGTCTTTCTTAGTGATGGGTACCACACATCCGGGCTTTTACCTGGCCTTTCTATTTCTCTGTGACAGCTGAAGAGTCATCAGGAGCAAAGGGAAAAGATAAAGAGACACAAAAGAAAAAGATATGACAGTTTTCCAAATGGCAGACAGATTATTCAACTACATCTTGATTTGCACATAACAGCTGTGTTTCTGAAAAATATATGTAAACTGAATCATACTTTGAATTCATAAGAGATTCTGGGTATTTCAAAAAATCCTGCATGGGATCCTTTTGGAAAAAGACTTACCAGCAGGCTGACTCACCTGTCCCCATTGTATGTGGATTGTGGGCATTATGTAATCCCTTTTTCCTCCAGTCCAGGCAAATTTATGTATGGCTTATGTAAATTGAGATACTTTTAAATGTTAATTTCTGGTGGCAAACCATCAATGGGGAGGCCAGTGAAGAAAGTACTTAATAAATCAAAGTTACAGGCCCTAATATCTATAGGTTACCGCCTGTGGAGTGTCCCTGACCTTCCTTAGAGACCTGAGAGTTGAAAACTCTTTATCCACAAACTGAGACTGAATGAGCCAAGGGGACCTGCTCCAAAGTCACACAAGAAGTTGTTATCCCAGAGAGGACCAGGTTCACAAAGTCAGAGCTTGGGAATGAGTTGGTGAAGAGTTCAATCAGGCTGGAGAAAGTAAAAGGAATGGACGTCTCCATGGGGGCTTGTGTGAGCAAGAGGCTCAGTGATGCTTAGCAGAGTGACTGGCACGGGGTGGGTGGGCATCTAGGCTGGTTGTTGTGATTCTGCTACTCAGCTGCCTATGTTGCAGTTCATCCAGAAACAAGTGACACAGACCAGAGTACCAGGCAAAGGCTGTCTCACCTGTGGCCAAGGACAAATCTTTGGATAATATTTAGGCTGTACACTACATCAGGCTGCAACTACACTGAGTAGCTACCATTTCCCTGTTCTTATTTATCTAAGACCCTGAGGAGCCTGACACTGAAGTCCAATGATATGTGGCTTCTGAAAGGCAGTGTCAATGGTGAAAACAGGACGAGACTAGCAAACAGACCCTGGGCCATAGGTACAACGTGCCAACAACATCAGAATACCCTTGGCAGACCCTTAGCCTCTCTGAGCCCCAGTTTTGTTCAATTGGATGAGATCCAAAATAACAGAGATCAAATGGATGAGCTTTACTGCATCTTCCAGCTGTAAGAATTTTAGAAATTTATGACATCGAACACAGTGCCCAGCATCACGGACATTCCTTGAAAATCAGTTACGATTTCTCACTACTGACAAAAATAAGAAGGTAAGGGATAAACTGCTCTCTTAGCCAAGATTAAAATAATGAAACACTCTAGCAATAAAGCAGGAAGCATCTTAGGTAATACTGTTTCCTAACCTCTACATTCCCTGCTATTCTACCTCCTCCTCTGTCATTGCAGAGAAAATAAAAGCATGCACATGTGTTTGCATGTGTGTGCATGCACACTATGTGTAGTCTACAGTGGTAGTGGTTGATGGCAGTCGTGCTACATTGCAGCTCAAAGAATTGTCTTTGATAGATGGTAGGTTCTATCTGAAATCATCGATTGGCTATGTGGCTGAAGGAAACATAACATTTTAAGGTCAATATAGACTCCGTGGTGATTAGGTCCAGGGCCAGTGTTGACTGGTGAGTCTTGGCAGTTTGGCCTGGGGCTGGCAAGCACAGGTAGGTCCTCCACAGTGTGGGGATGGAGGAAAGAGGGGAAGAGATGGGCTCACACACAGCTGGAGAAAACCGTAAGCACCCCTTTTGGAGATCAGCAGTTACCTATGTGCCTATTCAGGAAATACTGCTCACCCATGTGGCCATTAGCACAGCACACACACACCACAGAGGAGGATGCTTTTCTACCTGATTGAGTGACAAACACCTTGAAATGCCAAGCACTCATCACAGCCAGTTTCCTTACTCCACCAAATTGTAAAAATAAAAATAAAAAAACACCTAGATAACAACACTTGCCACTAAATTATTTCTCCATCCCAATTGATTCTTTAGATGGAATGTCATCTTGACAGATCTCTTTTGATCAAGGTGTCTAATTGAATGGAGTTCTCCTTGCTCTTGAATTTGTGACCTCAGACCGCTGTGAAATAAATGCAAGTTGAAGAATTGTTTCCAAACAACCACCACTACTCCTCTGGGAACTTACTATTGCTTCTAGTTTTTGAAATTGTTGGTGAACCACCTACTGACTAAGCTATTAAAAGTAGGTGTTTTGTTTGGATTCCAGGGTAATGGTTCTATAAATTCAAAGCAAGACGTACCGCAGAAGCCTGCAGAAGGCTATGCATTTAGGAGCAGGAGGCACCCGAGGGGCTGCTGCCCACATGCAGCTGGCTGGATCCTGGCCTAGTTAGCAGGCTTCTCCCCTGGGCCGCCTGAGCGGTGGTAATTAGAGTGTGTTGGGGAACTTGTATAATGAAGAGCCTTCAGAGGTGACAAATTTGTTTGCACGGGGATTTTTCTCTGCACCTAAAACTTCAGACTGAGTTTGCCAAAACGTCTGGCCATAAGACAAAACTTTTTGAAGACCCGGAAGAGTTCCAGGTGCATTCAGAAACACAGCAGGTGGACTTTATGAAGCAGGGCTCCCTTTCTCCACGTTCCGTCACGCCTTCGGTGTGCATTTACCGAGCTGCAGTGCTGGGAAGTGAGCCATCTCTCGTAGTGTTCACAACACTGCGATGCAGTTGCTGGCACTGCCACACCCATTTTATTACCCCTAAGGCTCACACACATTCTAGAACTTTCAGAGCGCCTGAGCAATCAGAAGACAGAGATGGGACAGGAAAGCAGTTCTGATTCCAGAGCCCAGGGCTTAACTATCATAGTGCGTACAGTAGACTCTCCATTAACCGGAACTCAAGTAACCGGCACTTTCAAGCAACCAGCTAAATAGCCGGTTGCCTGAGACCTGGTTAACAGAGTCTACTTACATTTACCTGGCATCTACCAATCTCCATGGATGGTGGTTAACTGAAAGTCTACTGTATATAATTTCCAAAGATGGAAGTCTGAGGATTAATGGGAGATAATGACCTCCATGAGGCAAAATTAAGGGGCTGACTTTGTTTTAGCAACACTTTAGTAGACAAGAAAACCTAGAGGTTTAAACAAGAATGTGGACCTTTGGCTCAAACTGAATTTTTATAAATCCTAGCCCCAGTACTTCCTTGCCATATAAGCTTGGATAAGCTATCAAATGTTTCTAAGCCTTATTTCTTATATCTGTATAATGAGAATAATATTGTGCTTGTTTTGAGAATTAAATGAACTAATGTATGTGAAAGCAGGGCGTCATTGCCTGGCCCATGGCCAATGCTCAATAAATGGGAACTATAATTCGATTAATGATGCATGTCTTAGCAGCCGTAGCCTTCAACAGCTTCTCAAATGCACACATTTTCTAAACTACAAGGAACATTTCAGTATGTGAGCATGAAGCCTCTGCATTTTGGAAGAGGTTCTTGGAATGCAGCCTAAAATGTGACTTTTATACACTATGGTTCTCTCTTCTTTCTTCTCCCTGCTGCCTTTCTACCTTCTCTTTCCCTCTGCCCTACCAGAACAGGGGCGCCTTTCATGTATGAGTCCATGGCTAAAATATGACTCATGGTAGGAATGAAAAGGAATATTCTGTCTGTGTAGCTAGCAAGGGCCTGTGGGGCAGAATCTAATTAGAATGCTTTACAATAATATCAATCAGTATTAAAAATGTATGTTCTACTCAATTTTTAAAACATCTTAAATAAATCTTTAAATAAAGCTATTTTGTTTTATCTTCAGGGCTCTGTGAACAGCCAGCCTCAGGGGCCCTTGTTCCCCTAAGTACAGCCCCTAAAATGTTTTCTACACAAGCTTGCCCCTGTGTGTGGCTTTCTGGGGGAGGGAGGGGTGCTCTGTGTTGATGGAGTCAAGGCTTTGGGGTAATGGTCATTCTTTGTTAGGTGGTAGCACAGTACCAAGAGCAAGGTATGTTATTCCATCAGACTCATTTACCTTGAGGTGTCCTAATGTGATCAGAAAGGTCAATGAGTCCACAGGAGAGGAACCTTGTTACAGGGCTGGGGAAACTCAAGGGAAGCCTAAAAATAGAACTAGGTATTTCCAGAAAGAGCACGCTGCCTCCTTATAAATACCTCTTGTCGCTGGCAAAGATTGCCTTCCTCTGCATCCCACTAAAGTCGCTGTTGAAACTCAAATGCTGACAGCAAGTGGCCAGAGTGAGACTGCTGAGGTGTAATGCAGTAGAGACTAGCGGGGATGGAAGCCAAATGGAGAAGGCGGGACACGCACGTTTATTTAAGCAACGACAATAACGTGACAACTCTAATATGTCTGATTCCTAGTGCAGATGGTCATTCCCTATCCTAACCATGAACATGCCCCCTGAACACGAGAATAGTCTCTCACTAACCAGATTTTCCTGCTTCTCATCTCACACTTCTCTACTACATTAATATCTGACAAATTGTCATCCATTTTCACTATTAATGTCACTGACTCCCTAGGGGCACATGGCTCCTTTTGCTGTATGATCCCTGAATGTTCTTCATTTCCCCCACCCCCAGTTCCATCCTCTATTTCTCTAACCAGTAAAGGCTATTTCTCATTCTCTGGCCACTCCAGGTGTTTTCCATCCTGTATTCATTTCCTTATGTTACTACCTTCTCTTGGAATGCTTTCCTTCCAATTTGTTCTTGGCCTTCTTTAAGAAATTCAGTTTCTTGTAAATGTAACTTCCTCTTTGTGACCTTCCCAAATGACCTCTTCCCTTGACCTTGCCCCACCTCTAATGGAATAAACCACTTGCTCATGCACATTCCAGTTGCTCCATTGCACATTTCTCTGTTATACCAGTGGCATGCTACAGTCTAGTTAGTAGTTCATGTGAATACCTCTCCATTAAGCTGTCACATCCATACACATAGATGTCTTATCTCATTTGCCTTAGTTGGCCCATACCTAGCACATCTTCTGACCCATGATAGACAGTTAAAAGATGTTGAATGAATTAATGAACCAGTGAAAAAATGTTTGAATAAATGAGCTCCAAAAATATAGTGCCCCTAGAAGCTATTTGATAGGGAACTTTATGCTCTTATCTTTTGTGATCAGGGGTCTGGTACCAGGATTAGCTATTTCCAAAAAGAAGCCGATGATTACCATCATGAATGAGCAGTGGTGTGCACTTTTAGGAGGCAAAAAGAAATACCATAGAAGTAAAAATGAGAACTTGTAGAAAGAGAATGGTGACCTGTCCATCAAGTGTCTAGCCTGCCTAGTAACCAGGAGATTGGCATAAGGCCATGATGTTACAAAAAACAAAAATGAATGAAATTAACCCTCTTCCCACAAAAGTAAGGCCACACACACACACACACACACACACACACACATTAATGCCCAGAGGCCCCACATTTGGGTAGCCCTTGCAGCTAATTAACTGTTTAACTACCGTATTTTCTGGCATATAAGACGACCGGGCGTATAAGACGACCCCCTAATTTTACAGTTAAAACATAGGTTTAGGCCTATATTTGCTGTATAAGACTACAGCCTCGGAAGTGGGGGGTAGCCTTATACAGCGAATATAGGCCTAAACCTATGTTTTAACTGTAAAATTAGGGGGTCGTCTTATACGCCGGAAAATACGGTACATTATTTTAATATGACTGGACACACAATGGAACGTTATTCAGCCATTAGAAAACATGACCTATTGCCATTAGTGACAACAAGGATGAATCTTGAGGTTATCATGCTCATTGAAATAAATCAGACAGAAAAAGTCAAGAACCATAAGGCTTCACTCATATATGGGATAAAACTGAAAGCAACAAAGAAACAAGAGAAACAAAAATTCACAGACACAAACACCAGTCTAATGGTTCTGGTGGGTAAGAGGAGCGGGGGTGGCAGAAGAGGGAAAAAGGGATCAATCAAATACATGGTGATGAGGGGAACTGAGTCTGGGTGGTGAGCACACAATGTCACACACAGATGATGTACTATGCAATTGTACACTTGAAACCTACATAATTATACTAACCAAGGTCACCCCAATAAATTTAAAATAATAAAATTAAAAAATAAAACAGTGTATATGAACTCTAAGTTTTGTTCTGGCACCAAAAGTCTATGCTTGTATACCTTCTCACAAGTCTTTCTCATTAGCCTTCTAAACTCCTCAAAGAGCTCCTGTGTGTGTTCACGTTACATCTCCTAAGGAGTCATGAACATCAGAGTGTGCTCACTGTTCCTTGTTTGATCACAGTCCCAGAAATTCTCACCAGGCAGTATGCTTTCTTTACTATAAATACAGGTTCAAGACACTACTTGTTTTGAAAGACTTAAATAATCAATTTGTATACACACTAAAATTGCATCTGATTTGCACATACGTATATATTACTGAATGAAGACAGAGGAGTCTCGTAGACTGGAATCCACTTGGACTCTCTGGGCATTGCATTTGGGGACAGAGTTAAGAATGCTCAACCTCAGCACATGAGAGACTTGATGCCTGAAAGCCACTGTGGGAGCCAGAAGGAAGAACCCACAACATACAAGCCCCCTGTCACATGAATCACAAGTTTCTCAAGTACTAACAACTCCAGTTAGAATATTACTCTGATGTCACTTACCAGCAGATACATGAAACAGTGCTAAACCTCACTAGCTATTGGAGAAATGCAAATCAAAACCACAATGACATCCCACCTCACACCTGTTTGAATGGTTATTACCAATAAGACAAATAATAACAAGTGCTGGAGAGGCTGTGGAGAAAAAGGAACCCTCATAGACTGCTGGTGGAAATGTAAGTTGGTACAGCCACTATGGAAGGCAGTATGGAGTTCCCTCAAAAAAAAAATTAAAGAATTGCCATATGACCCAGCCATTCCTCTTCTGGGTCTCTACCAAAACTATTTAAAATATTTATCCACAAAGATATATGTTCATTACAGCATGACTCATGGTAGCTAAGGCATGGGAAAAACTGAAGTGTCCTTCAATACACTATCCAATAAAGAAAATGTAGTACATAAACACAATAGACTACTTCCCGGCCATAAAAGATAAAATATTGCCATCTGTGACAACATAGGTGGATTCTGAGATTATCATGCTAAGTGAGTAAGTCAGAAAAAGTCGAGAACCATATGACTTCACTCATATGTAGCATATTAAACTGTAAGCAACAAGCAACAAGACAGACAAACAGAAACTCATGGACACAACAGTTTAGTGGTTACCAGAGGGTAAGAGTGAGTAGAAGTGGAAGGGAGGCTGGGTCAAGTCTATGGTGATGGAAGAAGAATAGACTCTGGGTGGTGAACACACAGCACAATATACAGGTGATATATTAGAGAATCGTATACTTGAAACCTATACAATTTTACTAACCAACGTCACTCCAATAAATTTAATAGAAATTTTTAAAAAGGGGCAAAGACTCCTCAGAGACAGAAATGTCAGTGCAGGATGCCTATGGTCACACATGGCAGAGTTGTGGGCAAAGGACACCTTTTCCTGCAACCCCCTGCAGTCTGTCCCTGCCTCCCAGTGTGAATAGTCACAGGAGGCAGGTCTGTGCTGAGGGGCACAGCTTTCTACATCTAATGCATATACACTTTTAAAAACTAACCAGTCTAACAGATTGCTAATAATTCCGGATGTAACCCTAGACCTCACATATTGAGTGTCGTAGAAATTTCATGTAGGTCAAAACACTTTTTTGTGTTCTTTAGCTCCAAAAATAGAAGTGAAATTCAGGTTTAGTTAAAAACCTAGGAGGAGGCATTTCTTATGAAAGAAATGCATTAGTCCATGAAAGTTCCTGTATTCTGTGGGCCCACGATTGCTGAGAGTCGATAGCACACCTACAACCCAAAGAGACAGTGAGTGACAAGATCGCCAACCCTTCCATTGTGGACCTCAGCAGTTTGTTCCAGAAAATTTGCAAGAAGTGCCTCTCTACTGACCATGAAGTCTGCTTTCAATCCCTGTGGAGGAGCGAGGGGGTGACCCCACAAAGTGAAATGCTTTGCAGTATATTTCTTTCAACTATTGGCTTGTCACATCAGTACACACCACTGTCACTGAGAGTAGAAAAGCTTTGGGGCCCAAGAAATACCAAAAAAATGGCAACTAGTGGGCAGGGCAACTGTCAGCCTTCTCCTGCTAATATATGCAGCAGATGTGGTATTTCTGACGATATTGCTTCTGCCTCACTTGCCATTTAATGTTAAGAGGCTTCTGAAGTCTACTGCATTTAAAGAGTAATGACTGTTTTCAGGGTAAATGCTCTGTTAAATAACCCTGGATTATTGTGTCGTGTTATTACATTTATAAAATAGCATTTCAAAAAATAATAATTGTTTTAGAGTTAATTGATGTTTTTAACCATCAATGTGTGGAGAATTTTTATTCAGCAGACAGAGAGTGAGCAAGGGAGAAAGAGATTTCCATCGAGAGAGTCAGCACTGAAAATAGAAATCACTCCTGCATGTGAAATCCTGGTAGAGAAGGCCCTCCTTCTCCCAGCACCGCTTTCAATAAGCTCTTTTCACTGCAATTAAAGCAGCCATAGGACAAAGGGAAGTCTCAGCCGCATTCTCAATGCAGTCTGCAGGCACTGGGCCTGGCAGTGGTCTGAGGGGGCCGTGGGGGCCTTGGCACACGTTCCCTGGTCATTATGCCCCCAGGTGGGTGGGCCTGGTCCCTGAGCAACTTGAAGTAACAGCAGGAACCTGGAGCTCTGTGGAGCAGTGATTTCTCAGATGTAAAGTTAATTACACAGCCAAAAGTCTCAGAATTTTATACTGCCAGAGGCAGAGTAGAACACAGGGATATGGCAGAAAAAACGTGGAAATTCCAAAATCTCCACATTAGTGAGGAGCCCTGAACCCACCCATGGTATGGGAGTGGGGGGGGGGGGGGCGTTGCCACTTCCTTTTTTGTTTTTTTACCAAAATTCTTCCATCACTACTCATCAAGCATATCTGTAAGGGACTAGTGCCTACTATGTGAATGAAACATTGTGTCCTCACCCCACGATTTCCGCTTGAAAGTATTTCTATGAAATAGGAATAGGTCATTAGTATTATAATAGTTTTAAACATAAATCTATGCATGCACAGAGGAGACAAAGCTCATTTTCACCATCAGGGAGCTAAATGGAGAACCAGCGTCTTTATAGTTGCAGTTCATTGGTGTTTGCACTCTCTAGTCTATCATCCAGTATCTTCACATACCTTCCGGACTATTGTAGCTGCATGTCAGTAGCTAGATAATGGAAGTAAATGGACCAAAAGCCGAGCTAAATTGGAGAAAAACAGAAGGATGATGAAATGCAAAGGTAACAAGAATGATAAAGATCATCTACAGCAAAGCCCTTATTTTTAAAATGGGAAGATAGAAGCCAATAACATTAACCGGTTATCCAAGATTATCCATCTAGATATTGAAGCCTCTACAGGAACCCACATCTTTGGCTTCAAAATCCTACATTTCTCCCTAATACTATTCTTACAGAATACTATTCTGCATTCTTACAGAATACTATTCTGTATTCTTACAGAATACTATACTGTAATAGTATTCTTACAGAATAGTATTACCACTTCTTACAGAAGTCTGCATGTAAACAATATCCTCACTTCTACCCACAATTCCAAACACCATCATCAATAACAAGCAGGAACAACCTTGGTCAAAATTATAAGGGAATTCTGACTACTTCAACAGTTAGAACTGTCATTTGGGCAAACACATTTGTGTCTCAGACTCTTGGACTGTCAAATAACCAGGAGACGAGGCACCAGTTCTGTGAAATAGCATGACTCCACAAATAAACATTCCATGGTGCCAGAAAGGGCACACAGAAGGATGTTGAAATCTAGAACCTCCTAATCAAGGCACAGTTGGCAAATGTCCTGCCTTTTTGCACATTCATCAGGACATCCACAGGAGAGTTTTCCTTTGAGTTTGGGTAACTCTTCCAAGACAAGCACACTGACATGATATGCAAAGAAGTCAAACCCAGACAGCAGGGGGCACCACCTGACAGCAAAGATATCAGATCCTGTGACTCTCCAGCCAAACAACCTCCCAGGAGCCTTGGTATGACAGACATGACAGCAGAAACCCTCACTTCTGTCTTCCCATTTTATAGCGTCTTTAACCAAAAGGCCACTCGCAGGGCAGAAATACGGTTTTAAACATAGTTTGCAAAATACGCTCCCCACCCTCCACTCAGTGTCTAAAAATGATAAATTTAGCAGATTTCTCTGTTTATTTAAATAAAAAGCATTTTTTAGTATTTCTAGACTTGTGAGGAAGGTAAAGAGTCTTCCCTTCTCACCACACAGGATCATGCATTCAGAATATACAGCAATGAAGGTCTCTAATGAATCTTCTTTAGTTCCTCTTCAGGACAGAGTAGATGGAGGAGGTAGCACTTAATCAGCTTAACTAATTGAAACAAACTGAGACAGACCAGTTAGATACTGGGTATAATGTTCTAAAGACCATTGAAACATTCAGTCTTCACCATCCTATATGAAGTCATGAGATAAGATGGAATCTTTTTCACATACAAAGAAAAATAAAAATCTCCAATAAAAAATAAAAAGGAAAGAAATAAATGGGTAAGACTGTAGGACTCTGAGCTGTAATATTAAAGTTTTGACCTTATCTTTTATAAAGCTAGAAATTACAACGATAAAATATCATGAGAAAAATATATTTGTATAATATAGTAAACTCAGTAGGGGAGCAAGGTAGTTTTGAATAATAATGACAGTTATATTTGGACCAATATCCATAAGTAACCATGATATGATGAATTCCTTTTCACCTATTAGTTATAAGATCAGAGAAGCACAATTAGTAATTGACTTCATCATCAATACCTTCATCAATGTCATTAGTATAAAAATGTATATTTCTAAAAAGCCCTTACACAAAACAATTTAAATAAATCTTTGGGAACCAATAATTAATACTTACAAACATGAATAAAAACTAAAATTGGTTTTAAAATGTCATCTCAAAGACAATGGGTTGGCAGGATTAGTATTTGCAGGTACTGCCAAGAAAAAGAGAATTACCTATTTCATTACTCTTTAAGTATTATGTTTGGATTATCCAAAATTCAATGAAATCAATATTTCTTCATCATGATATTATCCAAAATGCTTATTTGTCTCCACAGCCATCCTCTTTCCCTCTTTCCCTCTTGCCTACCTCTATCCCTGTTCATTTATTTTAATAATTCCCATTGTGTATGTCATTTCTAAAGCTGAAGTATAGAAAGCAAGTTCTAGGAATGGTGAGGGATATGGGAAGAAGAAAAATCAAAGAAGAGGTGCTATTTTATTATGGATACCTATGCAGTTAAGTATCAGAACCAGTATTAAATCAGTTGCTAGCTACAAGATACACTGGCTTCTTTCCACAAGTAGAACCAACCTGATACCCAGGCCTCATGAATCCACCCCTAGGAATGCTTTCAAAACAATCATTTTTTATTTAGGCACACCAACAAGTTTACCATATTTAGACCTTTATCTCTTGCAGAAACTATTTAGAATTTCATCCTAACTGAAGACGTTTGCTTTTGTTTTTGACTCTCAGCTCAGCCCACAATACTCCATGTTCCATCTACTGCAGCCAGTATGATCTGTTAAAAATATTACAACCTTGCGTAAAACGTTTCAGGGGCTCCCCATAGGATAAAATCCATGCTACAACTTCCTAGGGCCTTCCGGAAATATGTAACTGAACAAATTAACAAACAATTTTCACCATGTCAGAGACTATTTGATGTTTTCATATTTGTAATCTTAACTGGTTCTTAGAATAGTCCTTTAGAGGAAGTATTGTTGCAGTTAGAGTGGCCTAAAGATATAATTTGGAAAATGTTATATGTAACTTGGAAAATATTTTACCTATTATCATAATCTCCACTTTTTTCTATTCCCTCTTTTATTATTTAAAAGTAAAACATAAACAAGGTATAAGCTGTCATAGCTACATTGATTGAAATTGATACATGACAACATTATGAGATTTTATGCAATTGTGTTAGCAAAAGTAACTTAAAATCAATAATTTAGAGTGAAATTATTCAGGAAATCTTAATGACTTATTATAGTAAAAACACTTATAACAGCGCATCTATTAATGGAGGAAAATTACTGGAAAGTAAATTTATTATTCAGAAAATCAATTAAGTAGTATTTAATTACTTAAAATTATGATCCCTTGGCAAACACTGGTACACTTTGCTTACAAATATCACTTCTGATTATGGTTCATCAGGAAACAAAATGACTAAGTCATGTCATTGAAAGTAATTTGACTCACTTCACATTTCCCTTTTCTGTCTTTCTCTGTGAACAACTACCATGAAGAACCAGCGACCAATAGAGTCAAAGATTGGCTGAGGTTATGGGATTCCTCCTTCTCATGTTACAGGGGAGACTTTCAGACTTAGTGTGGCCAATTGGGCTGCCGAAGGCTTCACAGCCCATTGGCGACAGCCCTGGGGTGACTGAGCCAAATTGGGTTCACTTCTTGATGAGCAAAAGCCCAGATGACACACCAAGAATAGTTAACAGAGCAGGATTGATTTACATCAAACAGGGAGCCCATAGGGAATAATTTCCAAAGCTGTGGGTCCCCAAACTGGGGACTCTCTGTGCTTTCACCCTGTCAAATGAATGTATATTCCTGAAAGGAGTGATGTCCAGTCAGCTCAAGTGCAGTAGCAGGCCATGCATCTTCATGTGCTTCCTGTTCAGAAAATGGTGTCCAAACTCCTCCCAGAGGCGGGAATTTGACTATTACAATGAATCGTGGGTCACCTTGAGTTCAGAACTGCTGCCGTAACTGATTTGAGCTGGCACTTTTCTGGCTTCTTCACTGGTGTTTATCTAGATGCCCTTAGCTTTGTCCTGAACAATATGCTAACAGAATATTTCGATATTTCCTCAAACCAACCCGATGGTATCACTGGGACCAGAATCCCCTGAAATCCAGGGAGGTCCCTTCTCTGACCATGCTTCCCTCCCAACTCAGAAGACCAAAGGCTGGCACCCTCTTCCTTTTGAAGATAGTAAATTTAAAAACTCACAACTGCTCTAGAAAACTGTGGCACCCAAGTCATTCGCTAAGATACACAACCACGGGAGAGTCACCTGGCACACTTGACTAACTCCCCACTCCCACCTCCCACCCCGCCTCTTCCTCACTCTCTAGGTATCCTTTTGACTCATTTTTTGGGGTTTTCTGCATTGCTACTGGCATAACTTCCTATCAGTGCAGTTAATTACATCCACTTGCACTGTGAAGGACAACTTGATTGTCTCAAAGAGCCAGAGGCCATATCATCCATCTCACTGCTCTCACAAAGCAACTTAACAATTGCCTCTGTTGCAAGCTGGGGAGAGGGACAACCTGTGGCAATGTGTGGGCACCCTGGGTCGCAGCTGCAGACCCACAATGGGGCTCTTCACATCTGCACAATGCCGTGCCTCCCAGTTATAAGAAAACATTGTTCTATCAATTCTGAACTTGGTGACACCTCAAAATGGCTAAGTATGCACGTCTAATTACACCTCTTCATTAGTTTGGCAACTCTTCTGGAAAACAGTAAATAATGGGTTGTTTATCTTCCTATGTAAGATGCCTAATCCCCTGTCACTATAAGCTTTCCGTTCCAGTGTAATGTTCATGTAATTGTTTAAATTTACCAAATGCTATACAATTTCTTCCCTCTGTGCATGGAAGAATGAACTGAAATTGAACTTAGTTATTACAACCAGGACCTCAATGTCTGTAGCCCTTTATCCTTGGGATTTGAGAGCAGCCTGGGGAACCAAAAAGGGCCTCACAAGGGATGAGCTACTGTTCTAGAAGGCAGGCTCCCTCTGGGATCTCAGTCATGTGGGGGCTGCCCTCTAGGTTTTCCTCACTCAGGATCCTTCATGACCAGGACCCCCAACTGCATGTGGCTTGGCAGATTCCTGCACCTACTGAGAGCAGCCATGGAGTCAGAAACAAAGTGGGCAAAGGAGATGGGGATCCCTGAGGAACTGGCTAACCATGGGGGCAATGGCGACTAGACATTACCACACGTCACAAGATCTGTGTGACTCTCGGAGAAGCTTTGCTACAATTTTAGCTTGAGAAACAGTGTGAGCTTCTTCCCAGTTACTGATTTATCTTCATGAGGCAGACACTGTGAATGATATAACTGGTCACATTGCCCTCTGGGCTCTGACAACCACATGGCCTTTAGATCAGCTTTGTTCTTAATTTATCTTTATGCTACTACCCGTTTTCCTCTTTCTAAAAACAATTTTTTTTAATGACATCAATTCAATACATCGAAAAGACTCATATAATAAAGCAGTACACAGGACATGTGGACTTTCCCTTACCACCTCATCCTTAGTCACCTCCATAGAGGGCCTGCATCTGCCAATTACATATGTGAATGTGTATGTACGTGTACCTGTTTTATAGTCATGCTATGGCCATTGTTATAAAGTTTGCTTTTTTATCTCCCAGTAAGACACACATGTTGCTGGCATCCATACACCTGGCAATACGTCATTTTTTTTGGTAATAGGTACAAGACACATCAGATCATAGAAAGGTTGGCAAGTCTTCAGGCTATTTTGCTCTTAAGTTCATGTCTACACTTTTACCCAGCCACCATTCAGAATGGAATTGAATCATTAGGAATAGCTGGAAGCTTTCTCCAGAGGCTGAAAGTGGAAGTTAATCTGTATTTAAATTTCTAAGTTTTATAGCTATCACCATTGGCCTTTTCCAAAAGATTCACAAATTTATATTCTTACCAATAGTGTTGAAGGATTACTTTTTCATTGAGTCCACACTGACACAAATTACTATTTTTTAAATAATTCTTAGGGAAGTTATTTGCATTTTGTGTTTTAATTTGCATTCCCCTGATGACTCATGAGATTCAGAATTTTCTCAAATATGTATACACTGCTTTTTTAAAGGAGTTGCTGATTTAGATCACTGCCAATTTTTTATTGTGTTACTTATCTTTTTGTGTTGGTGATTTATAGTTATTCTTTATATAGTCTAGATATTAATGTTATCAATATTACTCATCTTTTGTACCCCCAGTCTACCACTTGCCTTGTAACTGCTTATGTTATCTTTTCCTCTTTAGATCTTTTGCATTTAATGAGGCCAACCTGTCAATATATCAGTCTTTTCCTTCATTGCTTTTGGGTTTTCCATTTCATTACAAAATATTTCCCCACTCCCAAGATTATGAGAATGTGGATATCTAAAATTCTTTACTTTCCTGTTGCTGTCAGAATTTTTACCTTCCTACTAATGCTCATGTCTCTGACCCATTTGCCATTTACTTTTATATTACAGTGTTAGGTATAGTCTTAACAACATTTAATTCACAACATAAAGCTCTGTATTCTTAGAAGACTCCTCATACTCTTTTGAAAGAGGACACTGTAAATAAATAAGTAAAAACTACCTCTACTGGGGATGCCAGGATAACTCAGTGGTTGAACACTTGCCTCTTAATTAATTACAAGGTCTGGGATTCAATTCCCGGCCCCAGCCCATGTAAACCCTGTATGCTGAACTATGACACAATTGGTAATTGCCAGAATGGCTCAGTGGTGAAGGTTCTCACCTCTCATGCAGATGCCAGTTCGGATCCCACCCCATGCGGTCCCACATCCACCTGTGTAGAATAAAACCATGTCACAACTAATGATATACAACTATGGAGAGTGTTCTGGGCTCTCTACCCTCTTATCTCTATAAAAACAAACAAACAAACAAACAAAACACACCTTTACAATGTTAACACTACCAAGAGAGACAGCCTCTTATGAAGAGTTTGTGCCCCTCAAGGTCCCTTTCTCCATGACTTTGGGTGTCCACAGCCTAGCCAAGCCATGCCAATGTGAAAACCAGAATCATGTGGCTATGCTTCTATGGTTTATGCATGAGCATTCTGGATAGTCATGGGCATTAGTCACCAAATCCCCATGTATAGCTATCAAGACAGAGAAAGGTAAATGAAACTCACAGCCCCTAAACTTTGCAATCCAGATATTCAGTACAATAATAACGCCCCTCCCTTGCCCCAATAAAAAAGCAGGAAAAATAAGACACAACATGAGGATATGCAATTGTATTCAAAGCAAGTTGTATACATGGGGCTTCAGGGTTGAAGGAAAGAGATGGAATGAAGAGGCATGAATTGGTAGAGGAGAATGCGGAATGTGCTATGTGAGGATAAAGTATGTCATGAGACTAGGACAGTAGTAGACATCTGAGTAGAGAAAGGAGAAAGGGAAGCGCGAGGCTCCCTTCCACCTGCCTATTCCCTTACTGTAGAGGTTTCAGGAGCTCGTCGTGCTGGGCAGGGGAAGGTTAGCAAGGCAGCGGAGAGACTAGATCCTTCCAATAAGTGGGAAATCAAACTGTAGCTAAGGCAGCATTATTCTTCTTATTCATATTTTATTGTAAAATGTGATGTGAACTTCACATCAAGCCTTGAGGTAGTTTTGCTGACCCTGGGCTCTGGAGATTAGCCCCCCAATGCTTAAAGAATATACCCCCACCTCAGTAATCAACTCCAAGCCACCATTACTAATCCATCACCTGTGGCCAGCAAGTTTGGCTCCTGAGCATCGGTGTGGAGTTAATTAGACAAATACCATATGAGAAAGTCCAATTGATTATTAAGACACCATAACGAGGATTTAGCAACGTGGCATGTACTGAAAACGCTGTATTATCCCTTGAATGTGCCTGCTCCCCCTCAGAAACTGTGTGGAGTCATCAACAGACAATTAGCATTCAATAGCAGCTATGGCCTATTTTATCACTGCCGACTTAATAAAGCGGTTATTGTTCTCTCTGTTAATATCTATTGATTAAAGTTTAAGGCTGGCATCAGGCATATATGCTTTTGGTTAACAATAGCGTAGTTAGCATGTTTCCGTGCTGAGCCTCACCGGCTCCTTTTTATCCGTGTTATAAAGGAGTGTCTCTCTGTGTCCGCAGTCTGGACTAAGAGAGCACTGGCGGGACCTCTGAGGCAGTATAGAGTGAGGTGCTACTTCCTGGAAATTTGGGAAACAAAATCACAAAACAGTGTTCTGAGGTACATGGTTTCTTCTACAGAAAGTCTAAGTCTAGAAGCTTTGGGGGTCACCGTGATACCTGGGACTGGGTTAGCTATGCTCCTTCCCGAGAGTTTGAATGAAGACCTAACCACTCTACTCTGGGATGGGTCTAGTTCCCTTATTGCAGTAGAACAATGGGTGCATTCAGCAATACTTGCCAATTTGGGCAGGTATTTTTAGTGGTATTGGTGGCAGTGGTTAATGTAATCCAAGGGCCTACTCAGACCACCCTAAATTCCTGTACTTTTACCTTGGAATGAGATCAATGAGAGCTTACTTAGATCCACTGGTTCTTTATATTTAAAACAAGGCTTTATTCTGTGGTACACCCCAATTTCTGAGAGAAGCTCATCTACTTTCACACCCATCCCTGTGCAGAGTGGACAATTCTATTGTGGTGTGTATATATATATATATATATATATATATATATATATATATATATATGGGTTAGTTCTATGTTGCTGGTCTTGAAAATAATCTGGTAATAAGGTAAAAGATTGCAACATAATTTTTAAATTCACTAATTTACTTAAGCAAGTGAAATCTTTTACCTTTCTTGTAATGCTATTTTTAACATTCACTTTTTAAATTATTTTGCATCACTGTTTTTAAGTATTCTATGTTTATTGAAGAATAACATTCAAAAAATATGTAAAGGGCCCTGATCTTAAGAGTACAGCTCAGTGATTTTTTTAGCAGATGCGCTCATGTGACAACACCCAGATCAAAATAGAGAATCCCACTATCCTATACGTTTTCTTCATGCCAAGTTTTTAGTATTAACCCACAAAATTCTCTTTGCCACCACCTGAAATAACTATCCTGACCTCTACACCACCATTAATTTGAGTGTTTGTGAGTTTCATAAAGTAGGAGTTAAACAGTGTGTACACTTTGGTTTCTGAAAAGTGAAAATGAGTATATCAAAGTCAGGGATCTTTGATTTATTTAGGTCAGTTAACCCCACTTTATAACATCTCCAATAATCAAATTCTGTTTTCTGACATATTTATCTGAAGTTTTGGGTCTTTCTTAAATTACTAGGAACCTAGACATTCTTGATTATGATTTTACAATCACCACCGATCTTACAAGTGGACTCTTAGGAGAACATTTAAACCACAGAGGCTATAAAAGTATTTGCTGAATGTTCTCCTTCTCAATTTAGACTTGCCAACATAAAGTGCTAGGGGCAAAGACAATGTCACTTTTGTCAATCTTACTAAATAGTATGTTTGGAGGAGGAAATATGACAATGATATCTTGCATTGACTGGTGTCTTGTCTTTGGACATTGTTGTGTATGGCTCAATTAACTGTGGGGGCAAAATAATAAGGCTGGATTATTCCTAAAAGCTAACTTTGGGTTTGGGTAAGATGGACAACAGACAGAACTCAATATACATGAAAAGTGGAAGTTTTTAGTACATCACAGGCGATACAGACACCCTCAAAGAAGATCAGCAAACCCAGAAATCAGCAATATTGCAGATTCCAAGTAGAAATGTGGTAACCTGGGCCTTAAACCTTGATCCTGGATTTCATTACAAGGCTTTGGTCCTTCAGAAGAGATGAGCAAGAGAAAAGAAGGGCCTCAGCTTTGTAAAGATTGGTTTACTGGGCAGGCTACCAGGACCAAGACCAACAAGGAAAACACATATTCTAAAATAGTGGTTCTCAAAGTGTGGTCCTGGGGCAAGCAGCTTCAGCTATCACCAGGATACCTACAAGAACGCCCTCACCCCAGACATCCTGAATCAGAAACTCTAGGCTAAGATCCAGAAATATGTTCTAACAAACCCCTGAATGATTGCAATACTGGCTAAAGTTTGGGAACATGTGAGCCAAGAGGTGAGAATAGGTGCTATGGGGGCTTGCATCTCAGGGGATAGGGACCAATGGCAGATCCTGGCTGCAATGAGGGGAAACAATGCTGCATCCCAGCGCAACACACAGCACCAACCTAAATCTCTCCAGTATAAGGGTTGGTCCCAGGCATGAAGACATTGATCAGACATAACCAATGGAATCAGGTAGAGCAGGGGTGTCCAAACTTTTAGTTTCCATAGGCCACACTGGAAGAGGAATTGTCTTGGGGACAGCCAATGAGCTTAAACAAACAAACACACAAATAAACAAAAACTCATAATCCTTTAAGAAAGTTTACAAATTTATGTTGGGTCCCATTCAAAGCCATTCTTGGCCACATGTGGTCTGTGGGCTACGAGTTGGACAAGCTTTAGGTAGAGCCTACCAATGCACATGCCCACTGACAGACGACATGGAGACGTACCTCAATGTGTTGAGCACCTTACTTCTATCTTCCTCTAACCTAGACTTGATATTTTTCAAAGGTGGAGCCCATGGTTGTTCACCATCAACAGTAACTGACAACATGCTTGAACCACAAAAGGGGCTCAAACAGTGTTTGTGGAATGGATGACAGAGGGAGCGAGGGAGTGAAAGAATTGCTAAGTAAAGGAGACGTTAAAGGCAGAGCATATGTATTGCACAAATCCATGTACATGAAATGTCCACAGTGGGCGAAGTCACTGAGACAGAACAGAGAATAGTAGTCGCCAGGGGCAAGGCAGAAATGGGCAGTGACTGACTGCTAATGGACATGAGATTTCTTTTTAGGGGGATAAAATGTCTGGAATCAGACAGTGATAATGGTCGCACAGCCTTGCAAATGTACTAAAAACTACTGAAATGTATACTTTTAAAGGGTGAATTTTACGGCATGTGAATTATATCTCAATAAAAATAATTACATTCTTTTAAAAAGCTGAATGTGTAAATATCAAGCAAGGCATTTGGAAATAAACATTTTATAGGCTAAAAGACATTCAGGAGGCTCATACAACGAAACTTAACAAGACAAAATGAGATGAGAGCAGTCTGATTGCTGCCCCACCCCCACCTAATGCATCAATGGCAACCAGTCTCCAAGGAGGCTCGTAGCAAGCTGAACCAGATGCATTACTGTTCCTAAGTTAATGTTTCCATAAGTGGTTATCCTACTAGCAGCTCAGGAAAGCACACCACACTGAAGACAGTATCAAGAGGAGTGGGTTCTAGGACCTACCGCTCACTCAGGCTGCTTGTCTGGAAACTGAAGACAATAACTGTCAAACAACGGCCCCAGGAGTTCTGTGGAGATTAATGGAGGTCAGTCCTGGGAAAATTCTTTGTTAATTCTAAAACATATGAAATCAGAGTTGTTGTTTGTAGGAGATGGAAAAGAAGTATGAAGGACCCATCACAAAGGAGGGGTGCCATGTTCTTGCTGAGCTCCTTGGGATCACAGGACTGTGCTGCAGGAGACAGGGTCTCTCACGGCCCACTCCCACACCCTCCAAAAGGAGGGGTGCAAATAGAATCCCGACGCAGGCCGGCGGCCAGAGCCCTAGCCAGGGAGCAGCTGCCAGCTTTCTGGGCCTTCTCGGGATTCGAGCACTTTTACGAGCTTTCCTTGTTATTACCACCTATTTCTTTTTATGCTACTGCCAAAATACCACCATTAATCTTTCGCACTCCCTGAAGGCAAAACATGGGTAATTGGATTTATCTGGTTTGAGAATTTGTTAGGTTCCGTTACAAAATAAATAAATAACTGACCTCAAAAGAGAGGGGAGCCTCCTTGGCCCTGGGCTGCCATGTCCCCAGCTGGCGCCTGCAGGGGCCTGGCACAGCCTGTCCTCATTAATCTCAGCTATCTCCTCCCAGCACCTTTTCCCTCCTGCCTTCTAGCTGGTCTCTTGGTTCACCCTGGCTTGATTTAAGAAGTTTTACTACTCTGACCCCTTCTGCTCCAGAAGCTTCCTGCTGTGGATTATTTTCTCAGTGGTTTTCTTCTCACCATGACTTGGTTATGTCTGTCACTTTTTTTCCCCTCACATCTCCTTCTACCATGGCTGTGTTTTTATTTCTTGTTTTTCCTGCTTGTAGTGTGTAGGGCTATTCAAAATTTCATCAGGGGAAAGCCTGGATGACTCAGCAGGTTAAGTGCTTGCTCTGAGGCCCCAAGGGACGGAGGATCCAGTCCTGGCCCATGCGGACCCATGTGCTGAACTGGGGTGCACTCCCCATGCGGGAGGCCCCCAGTTCAGTTCTCACCCCCCCGCCCCCAAGTTCAGCCCCTGGCTCGAGGGAGCGTACCTCCCATGAGGGAAGCCCACAGCCCGATTCTGGCCCTGTACAGCCCCCACCTGCCTGTATGGAATGAAACTGTGAAAACTGATGACATGCAACTAGGGAGACTGCTCTGGGCACTCCCCCTTCTCTCTGTCTCTCTCTGTCTTTGTCTCTGTCTGTCAAAAACAATAAAAATAAATCTTTAAATACCACTTAAAAAAAAAAATCTTCATCAGCCTTGACTCTTTCTGTTTCTTATCCCTGTTCCTTTTCAGCTTTTGTTTCTTTCAATGTGCATTGATTCAGAAATTATGGATGGTCATATAAAGTGAGCTACCCTTACTGCTTTGTTGTTTGTTTTTGTTTTAATCAGGGTTGGACTACCACAGTGAACAAATCAGACACACAAATTTTTTTTTTTGGTTTATCCCTTGAACTCATCTGTGCTAAATCCTGCAGAAAGTACCTCCTGGAGGACATTCCCAGGCCACATCTACCATTCTTTGAAAATTCTTGCCACCTCCCTCTCCACAGTCCCTCTAGTCATACCAGTGAACACCACTGATGTCACTGGGCCTGTGTAAATTGCGATTTGCCAGCCTAACAGCAACTGCCCATCCGTACCTTGCTGCTGAAAACTGCCTCCCACTACAAGGGTTGAAAATGCCAGAAACCTACTTTCCTAGCTTACTTTTCCAGCTAGGGTCTGAATATATGAGTATAAATACAATGCTAGTCAATGACATCACAAGAAAATGTGCTGGGAGGGAGATGCTGGACAATATTTTCAAAACAGACACCCACAGGCCTTTAATGACTACTTTTAGTCTTTGTTCTATGAAAATGTGATGCCTGAAGCTGCTGCAGCCATGTTGTAATCATAAAAGAGAGTAATCTCAGCACTTCAGTTCATAGAACCAACCTTGAAATTACCTCTCTAGCATCCTTATTAAGTGAGATCATAAATATTACCATTATTTATATCAGGTTAGTGTTATGTTTTATTACATGGAAGTAAAAACATCCTGCTGCATGATTTTTCCCCCTTACCTTGGCTAGACTGCACTAGTGGTAGATACTGAGCCCAAGCTGGCACAGTCAGATTTTATTACCTACAAATTTAGAAATGGGAAAAAAAGATATTAGGCAATCTATGGAAAGTAACTTGAACTGAGAAACTGGGGACCCAGAAAAATGCAGACTGGCCATCTTACTCCTGGTGGAAATGCAAAGCTGATAGGTAACAGGGTGAGGAAAGCAAACATTCAGGAAAAGTGGGATGAGACCATGTGACCACATGGAAAGAGGCAGATGACACAGTGGCTGCCTAGTTCCACTCCTTTCAGAAGCCAAAGTCCTCCACTCATCTTGGAAAGGAGTAAGGGAGGAACTGGACCAACTTCTTACACCATATACAAGAATAAACTCAAAATGGATTAAAGACTTATATGTAAGACCCAAAACTATAAAACTACTAGAAGAAAATATAGGCAGTAAATTCTCTGACATTGCTATAAGCAATGTTTTGTTTTGTTTTTTCTTCTAATATATCTCCTCAGGCAAAAGAAAGAACAAGAAAATGGAACTACACCAAACTAAAAAGTTTTTGCACAGCACAGGAAACCATCACCAAAACAAAAAGATATCCTACTGATTGGGTGAAGATATTCACCAATGATATAACCAGCAAGCGGTTAATATTTGAAATTTATAAAAAAGCAAAACAAAATAAACAAAAACCAACAACATAAAAAACCCCTCACACAACTTAACACCAAAAAAACCCAAAAAACAAAAACAAAACAAATAAACAAACAATCCAATTTTTAAAAAATTGACAGAGGATCTGAATAGACATTTCTCTAAAACAAACATATATTAATAGTTGGCCAATAAACATGAAAAGACGCTCAATACTACTAATCATCAAAGAAATGTAAATTAGAATCACAATTTGATATCGCCTCACACCTTTCAGAATGGCTATCATCAATATATCAACAAACAAGTACTGGAGAGGATGTGGAAAAAAGGAAACCCTCATCCATTGTGGACGGGACAGCAAATTGGTACAGTCACTACAAACAACAACAACAACAAACAAACAAACAAAACGGAATAGAGATTCTTCAAAAAACTTAAAAAATAGAACTAACTTACCGTATTTTCCGGCGTATAAGACGACCCCCTAATTTTACAGTTAAAACATAGGTTTAGGCCTATATTCGCTGTATAAGACTACCCCCCACTTCCGAGGCTGTAGTCTTATACAACGAATATAGGCCTAAACCTATGTTTTAACTGTAAAATTAGGGGGTCGTCTTATACGCCCGGTCGTCTTATACGCCGGAAAATACGGTATGAACAACAATTCCACTTTTGGGTATTTATCTGAAGAAATCCAAAACACTAATTCAAATAGATATATGCACCCCTATGTTTAGCCCTATATGCAGCTTTATTTATAATACTTAACAGATGAAAGCAACTTAAGTATCCATTGATAAATGATTGGATAAAGAAGCGGTATATATATATATGAATGAATATTATTCAACCACAAGAAAAGGAATAAAATGTTACCATTTACAACAACATAGATGGATTTAGAGGGTTAAATAGATCAGACAGACAAAGACAAATACCATATAATTTCACCTATATGTGAAATCTAAAGAACAAAATAAGCAAATAAAACAGAAACAGACTAACAGATATAGAAAACACACTGATGGTTACCAGATAGGAGGGAGGTTGGGGGCTGGGTGAAAAAGGTGAAGGGATTAAGAAGTCCAAATGAGCAGTTACAAAATAGGCATTGGGATGTAAAGTGCAGCATAGAGACTACAGTTAATAATATTGTCATAACTATGCATGGTGTCAGATGGATATGAAACTTACACAGGGAATCACTTCATAGATTATATAATTGTCCAACCACTATTCTAAATACCTGAAACAAATATAAAACAATATTGACTGTCAACTGTAATTAAAAAAAATAAAAATATATATTAAAAAAAACATAGTTTGAGTGTGATTTTGTAAGATTTAAAAAAAAGATTAAAAAAAATATATTGTACTCAGAAATTTTCACAGAGATGAATGAGATATTTTCCCTGGGTTCTAGAAACTCAAGTTCTATGAATGAGATACATATGAGTACTCTTGAGGAAACTGACAGATTATATTACAGTTAGTTGTATAGAAGTGATGGGAGAACCAGAAGAGGGAGGGCAAGCTTATTTCTTCTGCATGCTTTAGGAAACACTACAAAGGTCAGATGTAGTATTTCTAAAGAATAATAGAACTAGTTTTGGTTGCACGAGAATCAGATTCTTGGGTATATGTGTTAATATTATTAATTATGTATGTCTGTGGCTAGGTACTGAAATCTGTATTCTAGAAAATTCTTCCTAGGTCACTATGATATCCATTCACTTGGAAAGTGATAAAGGGGACCAAGCAAAATCAGAAAAGAGTAACAGAATAACATTTGTGAGGGACCTGGAAGATGAATAAGACCTGCCATGTATACAAAGAAGTTGCAAAATAACTTTTCAGGTACAGAGAGAGCAAACTGCAAATCACTACACAAATAAAAGTCACTATGTTCGTTATTACTGCCACCTTAGTTCTGATCACAAAAATAGAAATATCTGATTGTACCTACTTACACAATTGCAAAGGAAATGAGAGATAGATGCAATCTATTTGCCTCTTGTTAAACAGACATTACTAATATACATTGTAGAGCATCTTAGGAGGTACTTCAGACCAATTGAAATCGTATTCCTGCCCTCAAGAAACCAACATTCAATTGAAGAAAAAAGAAAAAGTGTGCATGTGTGTGTGTGTGTGTGTGAGAGAGAGAGAGAGCAACAATGAACAAATAATTTGATCACCAAAGTGCCAGCAAAATGGACTGAGGTGAAGGAAGAGCAGAACTAGCTTGAGTTATACCAAGCTTCCCATGAGTTCTCGTCCATGATTCAACTCTCTGAAGACCTTTTTAAAATATTTTTTATAAGTCAGGTCAACTGAAAACAAATAACCTCAATTTTTATTTGTTTCGAAAACTCTTTATCCAGGTTGGTGATTCTTTCCTTTCAACACTTTAAAATTTTCACTCTTAATGCTTGGATGGTTTCTGAAGACAAGTCTGATATTTTTATCCTTGCTCCTCTATATATAATCCTTCCCCACCACCCCAGCTTCTTTTGAGGACTTTTTTCTTTGCCTTTGCATTTCATCATTTTTAATATCACATACCTAAATTGTAGATTTGGGGGAGTGACATTTACCTTCTTGGTGTTTCATGAGCTTCCTATACTTACAATTCAGTGCGTGAGAATAATGTTGAGAAATTTTCAGTCAATATTATTTCAAATAAATTTCTTTTCTTTACCTTTTGGTATTCCCATTACATGTATGTTACACCTTTTATAATTGTCCCACTTTTATTACCTATTCTGTTATTTTCCCCAGTATTTTTCCTGTTCGGTTTGCAAACTTTCTATTGGCATTTCTTCAGGCTCACTGATGCTTTCCTCTGAAATGTTCAGTCTACTAATGAACCCATCCATCAGTTGTTGCAGAAATGAAAAATATTGCACTCTTCATTCTGAAACAAATTTTATAGCATTTATTTTTATTTTCTCTTAGGATTTCCATTTCTCTGCTTATATTACATTGCATGTTCTTGCATATTGTCCATTATTTTTCCATTAGCATTCTTAGCATATTAATCATAATTATTTTTAATTTCTGGTTGGAAAAGTCCAATATCCCTGCCATATCTGAGTCTACTTTCAATGCTCTTTGTCTGCAAGCTGTGTGTTTTGCCATTTGGCTAGAGGGGGCTGGAGGCAGTTGGGTATTCCCTTGTTGCTATACAAAAGGCTGGTGGGTTAGAGAAGTAGGTATTTCCCTTCTCTTACTAGTTTAAATTCTAGGAAAACCCCATGCTGTTGGCTCTAGTAAAATAGGTTCCATTAAGGGCAGGCTTTTGTTAAGGACAACAGAGTGCTCTGAGTATATTTCAAAATGGATAGCCTCTTACTGACATTTCTCACATTTTCTCCCCAAGAACCCGCTATATAGCTCCTGGAGATAGAACTCACAAAAGTGTGAGGACTCCCCCATAGCTTTGCTGCTTAGAGTTAGTTCTCAAGTTAGTCCACATTCCGTCCCCAGTCATCAGTTAATAGCTGCCCTTTAACTGTTTCTAGAAGAACCTGACTACAGTGATGTTTTCTGCTCAGAATAAAACAGTGATTATCCGTTATTTACCTGCCTCCACTTTTCAGGTGGGTGGTTTACCCCATGGACTTAATTTTCTGATGGGTCATCAGTGTTCTGTTCAAATCTCACAATATCAAATGAGTAGTTTCTGACCACAGTAGTGAGAATAGAGCCAACTGTCTTTTTTGATTCATTTACTTTATTATTCTTCAGAGCACACTTCACTGTATAATGTTATATTCTATTTTAATGAGTTTGTCATGTTTAATATTTGCCTTTCTGGGTTAGAATGTAAGATCTATGATGACAGAAGCTTCGTCTCTTTTGTTCACATAACCCCAGTCCCTGTATCACTGCCTGGAAAAGAGTACATGGCATATAATGCTCAACAGATATTTGGTGAGTGAATGAATGGATAATATATCAATCACTCATGGTTTATGAGAAAATAGATAAATGTTCAATGTGCCAAACACATGGAAATACATCTAATATCATAATCCTCATGAAAATGCAAATTAAAATTTTACCATGGTACACTATTTCAATCACTAGAATGAGAAAGACCTACACTGCCAAAAGTTGGGTCTGTGGAACATCTGGAGCTTGCAGATGTTATTGGTGGGGATGTAATTTAGTATAATATAACAACTTGGGGAAACAGTTTGACTATTTCCTTAAAAGTTAAACTGGGAAAGCCGGGA